>CAUYQV010108932.1:0-26343 GCA_963574575.1 Galagoides demidoff
TTTTAACACAATAACTAAGAAAATGACATGAAGGCTATGTTAACCAGTTTGATGGAAGTGTTTCGGATTGTGTGTGAAAACACCACACTGTACCCCAGAAGTGCATTAATGTACATAGTTACCATTCAATAAAAAAGAAAAAAAGAAAAAAAAAGAAAATAGATGTATGATAACTAAAACATACTCAAATCCCATGGAGTGTGCAATCTATAAAAAACTCATTGGAAGGTATATGAAAGGCCCTTGAAGCTTTAGCTCCTGATCGTATCCCATCTTTATGGTTTTTCCAGAGTAGGGTTACTGACAAGTGACACATAACTCAAAAATGACCTCAGCTGTCATTTTAAAGTTTTTCCAGCCATGCTGATTTAAGATAGTAATCAGTTTTTCTGTAGCAAGATGAGTCATTTTATGGAGAAATTTAGCAAGCATCCGTTTGAAGCCAACTGGTACTGATACAGGAAAGTGGACCTCCAAACTGAAGTCTGGTTAAAGTGCAAATGGGTTCTTGGCTTCACACAGGAAGGAATTCAAGAGTGAGCAAGTTTATTAAAGTAAGAAAAGAAAAAAAGGAAGGTGGCCTTATAGACAACACAGTAGCTATGCCTCAGAGCAACCAGTATAACATCTTGTCAGTTTCTGGGGCCGTATTTTATGCCTTCTAGTTAATTTTATGTTAAGCAGAGGAATAAGAAATCTGGGAAAGGGGTGGAGAATTGATGTACCTAAGAGTCCCTTCCCTTTCTAAACCATACAGGATAACTTATGGGAGTTACATGGCATTTGTAAACTATCATGGTGCTAGTGAGAGTTTCTTTAAGTAGCCACTACATTATAAGCAGGGTATAATGAGCAGTGAGTATAACCTGAAGTCATTTTTCATGGTCATCTGGGTTCTGGGTTCATAGCTGGGTTTGGCCTGTTTTTCTATCATCTCTGTTTCATCAGAGACTGTGGTTCTTATGGGACTTATGACTCTTTATCAAGCAAGGTATCCTAGATCTCTATCTCAGTGCCACCAAGAATACCAGAGATTATCTAAGTAAAGCTAGAACCATATTTTTTCCCATTGTTCTTTTTGGAATCAGGGGCTAAATGTTGATATTTTATGTATCTTTGATTTATTTCAAGGATTTATATTTAAAATATTAGGATCATAAACTTGGTTAAAGCTGTAATTTGGCAAAATAATCAGCTAGAATATTTCCTTTACCTTCCATATTATTTGTATTTTCATGAGCCTCAGTCTTTATAATAGCTTCCTCCTTATGAAGTAGGAGTATGTCTAAAAATTTCCTAAACATCTTGTTTATTTTTTTATGGAGGTTCCAGCAAAGTTGGGAAATCCTTTGCTTCCACATCCCAAAGTCATTTTCCCCTTCCTTCCTTCCTTTTTCTATCTTTTTTGTTTGTTTGTTTTTTGGAAACAGAGTCTTATTCCATTGCCCTGGGTTAGAATGCCATAGCGTGAGCCTAGTTCACAGGAACCTCAAACTCCTGGGTTCAAGTAATTCTCCTGCCTTACATATTTTTTTTTAAAAGCATATGGTGTATATGTTTCCTCTGAGGTCTTTGTCCAGTCAAAAAAGACTCAAGTAAGTAAAACTGTTTTGCCATGTGGGCTGATTTTACCTAAGGTAGAGGGCTATATTTTAAGGTCTTAATTAATTATAGCACGTCCTGCTCAGTAACCTCCAGTTTTAAGTTTTGAAGTATTGTTACTGCATGAAGAGGGTCCAGATCTCTGTCAGCCAATATGCAGACATGGAGTATAAGTTCAAAGAGCTTTATTATCAGGCCAGCGGTTCTGGAGAGCAGGGAGAATAGTCTTTCAGATACTGTTTTGCCCTTTTAGTTTCAAAAACATGGTTTTATACATATAGGCTCAAAGCAAAATCCATGTTACCCCTTTTGTTAGAGAACAATAATTACCTCTATTTTTTTTTTTTTGCAGTTTTTGGCTGGGGCTGGGTTTGAACCCTCCACCTCTAGCATAAGGGGCCAGCACCCTACTCCTTAAGCCACAGGCACCACCCCAATAATTAACTCTTACTTTTTGTTTTTTTAGTCTCACTTTGTCACCCTCAGTAGAGTGCTGTGGCATCACACAGCTCACAGCAAGCTCCAACTCCCCGGCCCAGGCAATTCTCTTGCCTCAGCCTCCCAAGTAGCTGGGACTACAGGTGCCCACCATGACGCCTGGCTATTTTTAATTAATTCTTATTTAAAACACAATATAACTGCCATAACTCATGACCTATAGTAAATAATAATCAACATAACCCATGACCCAAAACAACATTTCTAATTCAAAAGTTAGGCTTCTAAATCAATTACCCTAACCTATTCAAGATATATACTTTAACTTAAAGCGGAATTGACAAAATGACAAGGATGGACAACAATAGGTGAGGGTCACGTAGGACCTAAACCAGGTAGACTAGCTGTGTCATCTCATCCCCTGGCCTGACTAACTCCATTTTATTCTTGCTACATGTGCTCTCAGTATGATCCATCAACAAATAACATTGGGTCAAGATTTTTAATGAGAATTCTTAAAGAAGAAAAACTGAGTAAAGTACAGAGGTTTCCCTGGCTGAGGCAATTGTGAGGTTTTCTTCTTCCGGTACGGGCAGAAAAGAGAGTGGCAACAGAATTCGCCACTGTTGCAGTGGGGAAGGGTAATGTGAGAGGGAGACACTACCAGAATCTCATGAGACTTTGTTGGCTAAAAAGCCTTGTGCGTTCTTAGGCAGTAGTAATGTCTGTGTTGCATCAGGAACCATAAGATCAAGAGGGGAGCCTGTAACTAGTTCAGAGGAAGTGCCAAGTTTTTAAATGGCAGCTATGCTCTTAAACAAAAGGACCAAGCCTTGGCAAACAGGTCAAGGTGATGAGTTTTTGATGACTTCCATGAAGTTAATACCCTAAGTGCTTTCCCAGATTGCTTAGGCACAAGTAGACAAAAGAGCTTTTACTTGGGGATGTCTGTAGAAGGAGTCTGTTGACAAGACTTCTTCACATTACAAAAGGCTTATTTACGATTTAAACTAAAAGCTGTCACCATCTTACAAAAATCTGATATTCATTGTAATATCCAATTAAACCTAGCAATCCTCTAGATTCTTGTTTGAAAAGTCTAGGATATTTTTATAGTCTTTAGTTCATCAGAAGAGAGTGATTTTCCTCCTCATATAGATTATTCCTTCAATGATGGATTATGTTTTAGCAAAATTATAATTTATCTTTTGAAACTTTATGTCTTTTTTTTTCTTTTGCTACAGCTCAGAGCAAGTAATTAGAATCATTTGTACAAGCTTCTTTGTTCTCTGAACAAAGTAAGAGGTCATGTGCCAATTATGTGAGAACTGAATCACAACAGAAATCTAGATCTCTAAGTCTTGATTGAAGACCTGGGGAAAATAGAAGGGGGATTCCGTAAGCCTCTGGGTCAGGACTCTGCAGGCACACTGTTGTCATCCTCAGGTGACAACCAAAAGAAAAAGTTAAGAGTGAAAAAGAAGAAAGTTTTGGGTACATTCTGATTGGAGGTAGTTGGATGGGGACGTGGAAAACAGCCTAATTAGAAGTAGATTTATGAAATTGATTTTAGAACATACTTGGTTCTGTCCAGTTGAGTTCTGGGTTGGAAATAAGGACAAAAAATAGGGAAGCTGGTGGTCACTGGCCATGTCCTGACTGTGTTGGGCTGATTGCTGTAGAGATTATAGTTTGGCCTCCCCACGTGGTATGCATCAATCACTGATCTGTCGTCGCATTTGTTCTATTCATTGTCTGTTTGTATATTCAATCTCTTTCCATTTTGTCTCCTGTAAATCTTCTCATATAATTTGTCTCCAACTACATCTAGAAATAATTTTTAAAAAACTTAGTTAGATTTTTGCACAGGGGGAATATAAAATAATGCTTTGCTTAACAAACTACTGATAGATACCTGAAAACATGGACTTTTATCCCTAATTCTACTAGAGTTAATTTTTTTCTCTGTAATTGTTTGTGTTGTTACAGAGGATCTTAATGATTTAAGAATGGAGGGAGTAACAACCTTGGTACCTTCTGGGAGCAAATTTAACCAAGGCCGTCCTACTCACCCTGCTGAGCCTCAGGCCAAGGTCACACTGAACATCTGTTCAAGGTGTGCCAGGTAAAACACATAATAGGTATAGTATGTGTAAACATAATCTTGATTTTAAAAATCTAAGATTTTGATGTGAAGTTTGTACTTCTCCATGTTAAGACAATCTTTTTCTTCCATTGATCTTTTGTGCTAACATTGGCAAGGGAGTTAGTTATACAGTTTATCCTGTGTCCAGTGACACTCAGATCAACAATACATAAGAGAGTTTGGACTATCTTCACTTTACAGCTTGAGACAATTTTATATCTTCTGCCTCCAGAATTTCTTTTGCTGTCCACCATTTTGTTCCCTTCAAAGAAAGATCCTAGGGGCTCAGAATGCCCAAAGTCACTTTTAAAGCACCTGTATGAAAGATGAATTTCTCCAGGTGTAGTTGAAGATCTGCCATTATTGGCTTCTTAACTTGCTCCTGTTCACTTCCAGAAATGAATTTAATCAGCTTGATGTTTTTCAGTTTTGGCAGCTGGAAGCAATCTTTGCATAAACTGTATGTGGCCAAAGAAGTAGCTTGTAGACACTGCCAAGTCAGCTCCCAGTGCTGGTCTAGCAGAAATGCACCAAATAGCTAGAATTCATTCCTTTGTAGAAACTAAATCTCATTTACAAAGAGGCTTTTAAGCCTGTTTAAATGATAAAACAAGCCTTCTAACCCTTATGTAAATGGTCCAGATTAGCAAGAACAATGTTCTGGCTGGCCAATTTTACCTCCTTTTCTTTATGTCTAGCTGTTCTATTGTACTGTTTGAGAGGGGATTAGCTGCTTGGAAATAAGGAGGGAGAAAAGTGTAGGAAAATCAAATCAGAGTTTTTCAGCTTTTCCTCTTTTGCTTTGGCCCTTTGGAATGTTTATTTTAATTGTTATAGGCTTAGAAAAATAGAAAGGACAGCTCTTAGAAAATCAAGGGATGCTATGTGCTCATTAAGAATAATGCCACAGTATAGTGAAAACACGAATGGACAAACAATAACTGGTGAATTGAATTTTGTCTTAGGGCCTGAAGAAAACTTCTAGTGTTCATGTGATAATATTTAGGCATGCTAAATGAACAAGGTCATCTATGGAAGAGTTTTTGGAATTCTGTTTTAAACCTTAAAGTATATTTATACATTTACATGAAGAGAAGTTGATGCTTGGTCCCTCATAGCATTTGTAGATGATTCGGTTATGAGTTGCTGATTTTTTCCAAAAAGAAAGCCTATGAAAATAATGTTGTATTAAGTTATTAAAGATTTGAACTGGGAAAAGCCCAACCATATTTGTAACCCTACATTGTCATTCAGCTTCCCAGTATAGTTAGATTGTAAATCACAAACAACTGGCATTTAAAATGAGCCCTTCACTGAATTTTTAAAGGAAGTTCAACTGAATTATAATTGGCTACATCATTGCATTTTTCCTATATACTACATACTATTCTAAACACATTTAATGTATAAATTCGTTTAATTTGCAGACATCTGAGAGTTAATTACTATTATTATCTTCATTTTATAGATAAGGAAACTGAGGCATGAGTTTGTTAAATAACTTCTCCAAAGTAATACAATCAGTTGGTGGTGAAACAGTTCCAAATCCATAGGTTTGACATGGGTCCACTGTCCGGCTGTTGGTCATTTTGCTTTATTGCTAAGCACTAGGCAATTGTCTGAAGGTGAAGAAGACCCCAAATAGACAAAAATAATGAGATAGAAAAAGATTTGGGCATTTGAAATGATGGTAATTCACAACTTTTGATACAGAATAAGGTAATGGTATACTGTCAAAAGCAAAAGTGAAATGTTACTGATTCAGGGAAATGTGATAAACACTTCTGGAAGAAGACTAGATTATTCATTTTAGAGCAACTACAGTAGTGAGCGCTTAGAGTAGAAGAGAAAACTAGCATCGATTGTCAAGAACTACAAATAATCTGAGATTTTATTGTATTTGCAATTTAATATTTTAGTATGCCACTGTTCTATGCATGGTAGCAGAAGACACAAAACTCTTGGGTCAGAGATCAAGGACTTTATTACTCAAAGCAATAACATTATTAGCATCTTCACCAGTTCTTGAGCCACAAGTCTCACAGAGTAACACAATACAGTAAGTTGAATATACGGGAGGAATTATGAGCTTAGAAAATGTGTTTATAATGAACAGTTAGCCTGTCCATTATTGCTCTACAAGGGGCCTTCATATCTATCTTCTATGTTTGTTTGCTATGTAAACTATTGAACAATGACCCAAAATAAAGGTTGTCAGTATCTTGAAACATAAGAGACTTAGGGAGAACTGCCTCCCAGTACTGTTTAGGTGGGTTACTTTTGTAATGCCTTGATGTGTTTATCAAAGTTTTCCATCATTAACTCTCCAACTGTAATTTATATCACTGTCTCATCTCTCTTAGTCTCATTGAAGACTGTGAGAATGATGCTTTTTAATCCAGGGCTGAGCAATTATCAGAGGTAGAAGTTATAAATTGGAGGACTATAAGTAGGTTCCCTTTGTTTTTTGTGTGTCCATGTGATGTTTTAAAATACCACTTGATTTAAAAAACCAATGGATACCAGTCCATTTGGGCTGCTGTATCAAAAAGTCCATAAACTTTGGTGATTTTCAACTTTATTTCTTACAGGTCTAGAGGCTGATAAGTACGAGATCAGGCAGATTCAGTGTCTGGTGAGGATCTTCTTCCTCATAAATGGCTATTGAAGGAAATCAAAATATCTTACCAATAGATTTTGACATACTTTGAGATGGTTGTTTGGAGATCCAGCAAACAAAAGTCGCCCGGTAAAGCTATCTTTTGTGGGGGAGATTTACATCTGTTGAGAGAAAATCTGCACTGATAGAGTCAGGCTTTCTGTGAGGGCCTTCCCTTCTCTGATCTAGGAGATGTTAACTGAGAATCTGACCTCTTTAAAGGTCTGAAAGAAACATTTACTATCTATACTCTTTGAGGGCTGCTACCTCTGAGATTTAATTTATATAACCAGAACATGTTTGCTAGACAAGTCTCCTCTTCTCTCCCTCCTGTAATCTGTCTTGCCATTATAATCTGATTTGCCACCATACCCTGTTTTTGTCTATCATTGAGCCCCTGTTCTTTCTTTAGTATCAAGATGGTATATAAGCTTCAGTACCCTATTAGTTGGTTGGGGTTTGTTGCTCTGTGGCGCTTTCCTTTGCGTACATCAATAAATGTGTATGCCACTTCTCCTGTTCATCTCTTTTTGTAAATTGGTTTCTTAGGGAATCTTTAAAGGGGGAGTGTTTCTTTGACATTCCATGGCCTTTTCACTGTATCCTATGTGATGGAAGGGTAAGCTGGCTTTCTGTTATGGTCTCTTTTATAAGGGCACTAATCCAATTCAGGAAGGCTCCACCCTTATGATCTAATCATCAGAGAGACAGAGGTTTGTTTTTCATAAATATTCCATACAAGGTTAGAAAAGTGCAAATGGAAGATAATTTATGTTTTCAAGCTGTAAATTATACTAGGGTAATGTTACTCTCATATCTCTTGGCAGCCTTAGTCTGGTGAGAACATTGCTGTAATTTCATTCAAACAAAGAGATGAAATCATTTGGCAAGTGAAAAAAATGCACGGCTAGTGATAACTCACCACCAACATGTATAACCTATTCCAATCCAGAGCATTGAATTTTCCCCCCTCAGCTCATAAGGGAAAGAAACCTTTATAAAACAATACTTTTGAGTAAATGGAGCATTGTCAATGTAGCATATAGCACTGTCCTTAAAATTGGTGCCTTTTTTTGTTACAAGGTAGATTTTTAATATAGCCAGTGAGTGTCTTGGCTTGACTTTTAGAAAACTCTGCCAATGCAATTACAAATCTTTTAACAATATGGGAAAAGAAATTTCATTTGTTGCCTAGGAGTCCAAGTAAGTGATATCACCCAAAAAAAATATTAAAAAAGGTGGGTAGGTCAGTAATGGAAATTACTAGTAATTATCAGCAAAATGTTTGTGGTTTAAAACAGTTGTGATTTGTAAGATTCTGAGTTTCACATTAAAATTTTCTATTTAGTTTATGTTGTGGATTCTCTTTTTAATACAATAGTTTTAAGGTGCCAATAACAAGCAAACAAATGTTGATACCAAGGCATCACATTACTATTTCAGTGAAGTTTATAAGCCATTTTTCTGGAAAGACCACCCATTAATTCTGTCTACCCACTGCTATTCTTAGGAGTTAAATCTTGTTTTTGTGGATTCATGCCAGGGCATTCCGGGTGGTAAGATGCTATTTGCTTTTGATGGTAGGAGTGTTTGCATTCCTTCATGCTTAACATCAATAATGCACAGAAAAGGAACTGAAAGCCATTTTCAAAGAAATTGGATTATAGAGAACATAAAGCCATACTGGCTCAGAAACTATAGCATGTGACTACTAGGGGAAATTTGTCTCCAAATAGCCTGCTGATTTTTCACTTATTTGTCTCATGCCATTCAACCAAAAATTGTTCAGCATCATATTTCCCTCAATGGCATTAAAATATTAAGTCTTGTCATACATTGACTTGATAAAGCAGAAAGAGATCTCCGTTGGTGATGGCTTGCTGAAAAAAAGGATGAGTTTCAAACTTTGTACATGTGAGCTCATATACAAATCATCTATGTTAGGATTTACTTGTTGACCTGAGAAAACCTACAGATAATGATTAACCACACAGTGTATCTGGTCTAAGCTTGGTATACTTTTATAAGGTTTAAAATCAGCAAGTTCCCACTGGAAGAAATAATGAGGAAAGCAGACATAAAGGAAAGAAGATAAGGACAAAAAACAACTACTATACTTGTGTAACTTTTGAGTTTTTTCATAGAATTGACCTGCCAGGACTAGAGAAGTAAATGATTCCATTTGAATTATGTGTACAAAGCACCACTTACTACCATGTTGTGAGTGACAGAAATACTGAATTAAATTAAAATGCATTTATCTACAACTACTCTATCAGGCACTTTGACAGTCAAGAAATAAAAATTAACAACTTCACCCTTAGGAACTTGTGTCTGAGCTGGAAATAGATGCGTAAACAAATAAGTGCAACTGAAAAATGTTAAGGAAATCACTAACCTCTGTAAATCTCAATTTCTATTTAAATGTGAGATAATAATTTCTGTCTGTGAGATTGTAGTCGAATGGAGCAGCTACATCAGTTTCTACCATAGAGTCTGCTCTGAAAAAAAAAGTCTATTTGAAAAGGAAAAAAAGATCATATACATTTCAAGATATATTTGAAGTCAAATATGTATTTGAAATCTAGGCAAGTCGCACTATTGCTAGAAAAAAGACAAGAAATAACAAGTTGGAGGTCTATGGAAAGGTCATCAGGGTTATTTAAGGGAGAAGACTATTAAGAGTAATTCTTATTGGTTTTTAATGTGTGTATTTTGATGATTGAGAGGCTGATTTCCTCATCATTCCCCTCTCTGAGGATGTACAAATTTACGTATTTTATCTATCTATCCATCAATCCTATAAACCCCCTTTCCCAAGATTGTGATGAGAGAGACACTTGAAGAAAATGGACAGTGTAAGAGTCAGGGAAAGTTAAGCTTCCTAGTTATCTTTGTTTAGCTGCAGCAACTTCAAACAATAGCAATTAAAAGTTGTTTATGGAGCCTACAGTCAGTACTAGCCCACTGGTTTCCCAGTTTACACCAATAGATCCGAGGATATTGTTCTGCATCTGTATTTACTTCCTCAAGACTTTGCTGTGGTCTTCATTAGAGGAAACTTCTTCTGTTTGAGGCTTTCTAGGCCTAAGGGAATATTTGTGATTTGTGGAAGAGACATTCAGGAAAATCCTAAAGCTATCGTACAATTATTAGGGAATGAAAATAAAATAGTGCCCAGAAAAAGTCAATGTTGTGAATATTTAGGTGGATAGAAAGTCCTAATCTTCCAGTAGGATGCTAAATGATATTTATGAAATGGCTTTCCTCTATTATGATAGACTCAATAGAAATGAGAAATAACTATATTGGAAAATTAAAGAACAAATAACATTGCTGTTGTTCAGTTATGTTTCTTTTATTCAATACATTCCTGAGTGCCATGTCTGAACCAAGAGAGGGAAGTGGGCCAGTACTTCATTCCTGTGCCTGTGTCAGTTGATGAATATTTGGGTTGTTTCTACTTTTGGATTATTACGAATTAGGCTTATGGGCCATGTGTCTACCTTCTTTGGAGAAATAATTTATTTTAATTCCTTATTCATTTTTAAATTGGGTTATTTTTCTCTTTATTGCTGAGTTGTAAGAATTATTTATATATTTTAGATCTAGACCCTTATCAGATATATGGTATGCAAATATTTTCTCATCCTCTGAGTGTTATGTTTTCACCATTTTCATGATGTCCAATTTTAATCAAGTCCAATTCATCTATTTTTTTCTTTTGTCACTTAGGCATATGGTGTCATATCTTAGAAACTATTGCCTAATTCAATTTCCAAAAGATTTATGCCTTTGAGATCTTCTGATAATTTTATAGTTTTAGCACTTACATTCAATCCTATGATTTAATTTGAGTTAATTTGAGTTTTGTATAAGATGTGAGATAGGGATCCAATTTCATACTCTTGCACATAGATATCCAGTTGTTCCAGGGTTATGTTAAAAAGATTATTCCTTCCACATTGAATCGTCTTGGCACCCTTTTTTTGAGACCACGTTAATCTTAAAAGCCTCCTTGCTTTCTATTGTAAGAGATTAAGCTTATTTTATGACTTCTAGTGCCAGACTTAGAATGAGCCATTTATCCAAGATCTTTAATTCCTTTTAGCAGAATATTTACAGAAGACAACAGAATGTGCTCACTAGGGTGAATTGTGAGAGTGGCATTGCTTTTTGGCAATTTTAATGAAAAGCATTAAGCTGCAAATGTACTTTATTGAATAAGTTATAAGGCATGAATACTATTGATAGTTCCAATCCTATTTACAACAGTGTAGTATTGCTACTTGAATTCTTGGTCTTATAAGAATTTTTTTTTTACACTAAAGATTGCTAAAACCTGTAATTATTTATTTGCTTTACTGACAATTCAAGAAAACAGATCACAAGTAAGATATGTCTTGTTCCAAAATTTTTAGTGTAGTTTAAGATTATTCAAATTTAAAATTTCAGTAATTGCAATACCTCCTGCAAAATTATACAAAAAATAAAACTAGTGGATTGATTTAAAGATTCTATGTGGTTCCTTTTGTTTTTAGATTACATTGATTACACAAAGATTTGCAACCAAATTACTTGTTTTAGAGGTTATAGAGTTATACATGATACCTTACTCTGGTGTAGCAATTTCTACACTTATCTGATGAATAATTGGTTCCACTGTTCCCATTCGCCTTCAATTTAAGACCATTGCTGAACATTCTAATGTCCCCAAAACCACCTTTTAGCTATTGTCTTAGTCTATTTGACTGCTGTTAAAAAGTACCATAGATTTGGTGGCTTACACACAATAGAGATTTACTTCTCACAGTTCTGGAGGGTGGAAGTCTGAGACTAGAATGCCAGCATGGGCTCCAGTGAAGAATTCTCAGGTTGCTGAATGCCAAAATTAAACACTTTTTTAATCTTTAATAATTATGGGTACATAACAGAATCTTTATAGAATGCCAACTTGTTGTTGTATCATTACATGAAGGAAAGAGAATGAAGGATCTCAGTCAATTTCACCCCAGACTGTGACTCCTTTGTATAAAGAGTATTTTGAATTAAAGGCCCTTGGAGATCATATCTGTGCAACCAAATGGACCCATTTAGAGAACAATCTATTTCCCTTCCTGTCTCTGTTATCTTACTATATTGCAGGAAAAAAAAAAATCTAGAATGCAGCCAGACCTGGCCCAAATCATTTGAAACATACATGATGATGATGATGATGATTTTTTGAGACAGAGTCTCACTAAGTTGACCTCAGTAGAGTACTATGGCATCACAGCTCACAGCAACCTCAAACTCTTGGGCTTAAACCATTCTTTTGCTTCAGCCTCCCAACTAGCTGGGACTACAAGCGCCTGCCACAATGTCCGGCTATTTTCTTGTATTTGTCCTGGGACTCGAAACCGCCTGCCCCAGTGTATGTGGCTGGTGCTCTAGCCGCTTAGCTACATGCGCTGAGTTAATATAGATAATTATTTACAAGTTAATCTGTTTCCTCTATCCATTCATCTTTCCTAAACAACCATTTCATTGGGGTATTGGGTAATGATTTTGCGTTTCTCCCTGTGCACCGGGTTAAATAAACCTCTTCTTTTCATAATATCTGCTTTAATTCTGAATTGATCTTTCAATGAGCTTTTTGTGAAGTTTCTCCCTCACTCAAGCAAGCTCTTTGGCCTCTTCTTGTAAAGTTACTGATCTCAATCTTGAGGGTTCTATCCTTAGGCCCTACTTCCCAAAAGACCCACCCTCCAAAAATATCCCATTAAATATAAGAGTTTACATAGGAATTTTTCAGGGACACAAATGTTTCATCTATAACAGGTACTACGATAGTTCTCCATACATAATGCATACCTATGGTTTTGGCTCAAACTTTCAGGAAAATGCCCCTCAAGAAAGTGGCGGGCTCTTGGCTGGTGGAGACAAGGAGAGGACCCTTCCCCAGTAAACATGCAGATCACAGCTGCAGCTCTGTGACCTTCCCTTTCCTCTCTCCCGGGAGTCCTTCTTTCCCTGCCACACTGGAGACTGTTGCCGAGATGTGTGCCCAGCGGAGTGGGGGCTCCTGAGGTTGCTTGGCTGGTGGGCTGCCAGGTGGGTCCCTGTGGCCTGCCTGGAGAATCCAGCTACCTCTGCGCCCGCAAGCGTTGGGCCTCCACCCTCGCCCTGCACGCTAGCCAGCTGTCACCCCCTTCCCTGATCAGAGCAATTGCAGAGTTTGCTCTGCCCACACCGAGCCTGCTCTGGGATCCTCCCAGACTGGAACCCTATGTGCCCTGAGGGCCCAGTGGAGGGTGCAAGGCTCTGCTGAGGCCCACTAAGCTCGTTTCCAAACCATGCTACCCATACGTAATGTGTATCCTTATTTTTCCTCAATAATTTGGGCAATTCTGCTCCATATTACTCTTTATACTATTGTTATTTATTTCTAGTAATTTAGAATAAATATCGCTTCTCTCGGTGCATTTCTTTAACATTACTAAATCCAGGTGTGAGGCTCGGTGCCTGTGCTCAGTGGTTAGGGCACCAGACACATGCCCCGGGCTGGTGGCTGCGGCCAGGCCTGCTACACAGCAATAAGGAAAAATTAGCCAGGCGTTGTGGTAAGCACCTGTAGTCCCAGCTACTGGGAGGCTGAGGCAAGAGAATCGCTTAAGCCCAAGAGTTTGAGGTTGCTGTGAGCTGTGTGATGCCACGGCACTCTACCCAGGGCAACACAGTGAGACTCTGTCTCAAATAAATAAATAAATAAATAAATAAATAAATAAATAAATAAATATATATGTATAATAAATCCAAATGTGAAATCAAAACTTGTATTATCCTTTTTTGATTCACAAATACATCTTATAATCAGATACATTGACTTACATATATAATATTTAATCTAAATGGGTTTTTCCAATTTTCTTTTCCCAGGGCATATCAAATATTCCTATTTTCCCCCAGGAAAATAAAAAGGAAATATTCTGAATTTGCATGATTTCTACATTTTTATTTAAGTAGCAAAGAACAAAACAAAATACAATGAAGCACTGAAGTACTGGAAGTTTTGCCTGAAAAACTCCTTTCCCTCCCAGGTCATGTGTTGTAAAAACAGAGCTAAAATAAAATGTCTTAATGTTAATTAAGAATATTATGTAAATAGGTTAGAGAAACTAGAATACAATTACATTTTTGAAAGGTAGTAGGAAAATATAGCAGCCCATATCTTTAGCACATACCCCAAAAATTTACATGGAAAAATTTCCAAATATTCAATTTCTAGATTATCTTGGTTTTCTAGAAGCTTTTAATAAAAAGTGTAGTGTTTACGTTTCATATACATTTCAGTTGAAATGCCTTTCACTCAAAACTCATGTTTTATACCATATTGATAAAATATGCAAATAGTTTTCCATTTGCCCTTACATTTAATTTTAGTGCAGAAATCTAAACTTCTGCAAGGAATCAAAGACATGACCAAATTCCCAGTATTACATTCGGTAATAAATGTATCAGGCACTAAAAGGTAAAACACATCATTATTTTCTTAAAATTAAATTAAGGCAATAAATCACCCAGTTTTATTATAAAATAATCATTTTTTTCCTATTGTAAATTATATTATTTAATATAAAATCTTAGATTCTGGATGCAGGTCCCCTAGCATTTTTCGGCTATTTGATGATGTGAAAGCCATATGCATTCAGTAGAAACTGTACTTTACATTGTGAATTTTGGTATTTTCCTGGGCCAGTGATACTCTGTACAATATTTTCTTGACATTCTGGGCAGTGGTAGTGAGCTGTAGCTCCCCACAGGCAATGCTAACGTAAGTGTTCTGAGCATGTTGCAGGTAGGCTGGACCGAGCTCTGATGTTTGGAGGTGAGGTGTATTAAATGCAACTTTGATTTACAATAATTTCAGTCTATGATGGGTTTATCAACCCCTTCATGAGTCAAGGAGCCTCTATGGCTTGAAAGGGAAGGAAAGAAAGGGAAGGAAAGGGAAGGAAAACTCCCAAGAATACAAGATTTCAAACTCAGTGTTTACCAAATTATAGGAAGGAAGATACTCATCCTACTTCCATCTTTCTAGAGTCTAGGCATTGGTAATTATGCAAAAATCCCAGCCTTAGGCCAGCACACTTTAGATCTAAGCTGCTGTTTATTTTATTTATTTTACTTGTTTTGAGACAGAGTCTCACTATGTCATCTTTGGTAGAGTGCCGTGGAGTCTCAGCTTGCAGCAACCTTCAACTCTTGGGCTTAAGCAATTCTCTTGCCTCAGCCTCCCAAGTAGCTGGGACTACAGGTGCCCGCCACAACACTGTGCTGTTTTTTTGTTGCAGTTGTCATTGTTTCTTTAGCTGACTGGGGCCAGGTTCAAACCCGCCACCCTGGGTGTATGTGGCCGGCCCCCTACCCACTGAGCTACAGGTGCCACCCCTAAGTTGCTTTTTAACTCATTGGCCTGCTGAATTTTTCTTATTAACTTAAAGTTAAATTGTTCTTTTGGAACTTAAAAATGCTATGGTCTGAAATAGAATTATTTCTTGGAAGAACCATGATACCCATGGAAAAACCAAGACCCCCTGCCTGGTGGCTCTACCCCACCGACTTCTACTCAGGAACTGTGGCGTAGCCTGAGAAACCATGGCATTGCCTCTACAGTAGGCCCTAAAGAAGACTTCCCTACAATCCAGTGCATTTTCTTTTACTGGTGGTTTCTATAAATCTGCAACAACTGACTTATTTGTGAGGGCAGCTGGGCAATTCTGACAGCAACACAACTCTATCTTAGGCACACTTTGCAAAAGAGCTCCTTCTCTAGAGATAGGACCCAAGTGTCCATGAAATATTCACTAAGTACTTGGATGAATGAAAAAGTAGAAGAATATCAACTAGACTCTCTTTCTTCCTCTCCCTCTCTCTCTTATCTCTTTCTCTGGGTCTACATGTGTCTATATCTCCAGATTCTACTTTCTAGTGAATTTCCCACGTGTTGGGAAAGATGGCCCCGGGCACCTGGACACTCAGGTTTATGATATCCTAAGGACTTAGGCTCTTCTTCTCTTAGAGTTTATTTGATAATCTTTACTATCCACTCCCCAGGCCATGTGCCTATCTGAGACCAGGCACTGCATATGGGTCATGTGATCACCAATTAACCTTTGGACATGAATGTTTCATCCCTATGTGAAGCAAAGAGTCACCCCTTGATTGATTGCCAGAATCATGAAAAGTTGGGGAGGAACATTTAACAAGAGATTCAACACAGACAAAATAATAGCATGGCACCACAATAAAATACAATTAATTAATGGTTTATTTATAGTGAGGTTTAAATTGTATCAACTACTTTCACAGACATTAGTTCATGTAAATCCAGCCCTCATAATTTTTACATCAACTGTACAGATGAAGAAACTTTCAGAATTGCACTCATTTTCTTACATGTGGAAAGACTACTTCCCTACTCACAACTGCTTGAACATATCCAAATACTCACCTGTAAAGCACAGATCATATTTGCTTCCTTCTTTCCAAAGTTCTTGGTATGGTATGAATGTGTGTATACCTCCAAAACTCATATATTGAACTCTAATCCCCACCATGATGATATTAAGAGGCAGAATCTTTGGGAGGTGATTAAAGCTGAGTTGCCACTCACAGGAGAAGGGAGATCAGACATGCCTAGCTATGCTCTGTCCCTTTTAGAGTTACTCTTTGTAACCATAAGATACGAAATCATTAACAAGCCTAAGGCTCTGTAAGACAAAGGTTAAGCCACAACTACAGGTCATCAATTTATTTAACAGAGCACTTGATTCTTGGTATATGTCTAGTATATGTCAGGTGGTTTGTCTCTGATTGAGAAAGTTCCTTATCTTAACCTAAAACCTTCCAAGCTTTCAGACAAAGCTTCACTTCCTTAACCAATTACACATCAAAGTATCTTTAAACCCATCCACAATCTGTAAGCCCCCTCTTTTGAGATGCCCTGCCTTTTTGGGTTATCCCAAGTGTACACTTTCTGTGTATTCATTAATGACTTCACATACAATTTGTGTCTCCTTGAAATGTGTTAAAGCAAACTGTAACCTAACCATGGTGAGACCACTTGTTCAAGGTTTCTTGGATGTGGCTCTCTGGGCCATGGCCAAACATATTCAGTTCAGAATAAACCTCTTTAAATTATTTTATAGAGTTTTCGTCCCTTTCCATCGACAATGAGACTCAAATGTAAGAAATCTGTGAAGAAATAGCCAAAAAGATAGTGGAGAAACAATTTTGGACACCTTGAATTAAGTCATTTATAAAATTACTGCCCTATGAGTGGCACCTGTGGCTCAAGGAGTAGGGCATGGGGCCCCATATACTGGATGTGGTAGGTTCAAACCCAGCCCTGACCAAAAACTGAAACAACAACAAAAATTACTTCCCTACTATATTTTAGCAAAAAAATACTACTTAGCTAGTCACAGACCTGTGTGTCATAAAAATCTGAAACTTCATTGGAATTTGCTTTAGCAAATGGAAGTTTATGGTGAGGATGTGTGAAAAGAAATACCAGGTCAAGGGTGGTGCCTGTGGCTCAAAGGAGTAGGGTGCTGGCCCCATATGCCAGAGGTGGTGGGTTCAAACACAGCCCCAGCCAAAAAAAAAAGAAAAAGAAATACCAGGTCACTGTCACTCGGACCTGGAATATCATTTTTGACTACCCGTAATATATTAGCTTCGCAGTTGCCAATAGGCCCCCATGCTCCTCCCCTGGCTCTTCCAAATCTGCTTCCATCTCAAGGTCTCTGTCAACAAACAGCCACTTTCAACATTTTTTTAGCAATGTGTTTACTCTTGGATCTTAATGTTTATGGCATGGGTTCATTTCTACCTTTATAATCGTGTGAGGGGCTCAGGGGACACAATCCCAAAACGTGACCATAGATGACCAGACTGCTGTAGGTGAGAAGGAAGACTTTCTCTCTACTTCTGAAGGTTTGTTAATTGAGTCTATAAAATAAACCCACAGTAGAGGAATGAACAGGCAAAAAAACATTTTAATTGCACACGTATGCATGGGATTCCCACAAAATATGGACCTCAAAGAAGGGTGGGGTAATTGAAGTTTTTACAGCATCTTGAGCTACAAAAAAAGAATAGGAGTTTGGGACTTTTGAAGGGAGGTGACAACAGCTTATGAGAGGTGACAGGTGGCTTGGCAGCTGTAGCTCAAGCAGCTAAGGTGCCAGCCACATACACCAGAGCTGGTAGATTCAAATCCAGCCTGGGCCTGCCAAACAACAATGACAACTACAACCCAAAAATAGCCGGGCGTTGTGGCGGGCACCTGTAGTTCCAGCTACTTAGGAGGCTGAGGCAAGAGAATGGCTTAAGCCCGGGAGTTGGAGGTTGCTGTGAGCTGTGATGTCCCAGTACTCTACCCAGGGAACAGCTTGAGGTTCTGTCTTAAAAAAAAAAAAGAAAGAAAAGAAAAAAGAAAGAGAGGGTGACAGGAGGAAATAAACAGTGAACAGTTGTTTTGTTATGCAGATGAGGCCTCTTGGGTAATGAAAGCTGCCTTAGAGCAGCTCTCAGAAGAATAGGGGATACCTAAGGTACAGTCTGGTGTCACCCTTTAGTCTCTCCTGTGTGACAGGGGTCATTTTCCCTGGTTGACGAGTTTCTCAGGGAGCAGTACAGGACAGTTGAGTTCCTTTTCCGGGAATCTATCTTTAGGCAGACAGGGGGCACTCCAGAGAAAGCCTTTTCTTGCACTTTTAGGGAGAAACAGGGATGAGGATCTGGAGGGGAGGAGAAGGTCAGAGAGTCATGGTTCTTATTTTAACTTAGTACGTCCAAGCATCATACTCTGGAGTGTCACTTTATGAGCTACAACTGAGCACTCAAATGGCATAATGATTACTTTGATCTGTTTTGGGAAACTGTAGACACAGAAGAAGCTCTGAAAACAAGGGAAATTTATATTTATAAAGAGAATCTCCATTTTTGAGGGTTTCCTCCCCACCCCATGAAGAGGGATGACTAAATCAGTAGAGAATTATAACAGAGAAAGAATTGATCTAAATCTTCATAAAAAACCTTACCCTTGCTTTTTTAGGCCATCTCATTTCAACTTGGTTTTTCACCACACTTTGCCTTTTTGTTTCTGAGAAGGATGGGATTCCCTAAAGTCTAAGGCACTTCTCTGAGATAAACTCTAGTGACTTACACTGTTGCAACCACATAAATGATCATGCAAGACACGATAGACAGTACATGCTGCAAGAGGTGAGGCTAACCATAGATGCAGGATAGCACTGAGCACTTCTTGCAGAGTCCTTTTATTGAGAAGATACATGATGGGCGGAAAGATTACTAAGCAAAGACATGCAGGGGCTGTGTGCTCAGGGAAATGATCTCATAGGTGCCAAGAGAGTATGTACTCAAGGAAATGATCTTCAAGAGTGGCAAGGGAAATGATCTCCAAAAATACTACATGCAATTTTTCTCCACTAATCTTTCAAGGAACTGCCATAAAATGCTTCATGTTTAATTAACATTAGCCTTGCTACTACAGGACAGAACTTTGCTCCTCCAGGATTACTGAGTTATTTGGTGGCTTGCCTTCCAAGTCACAAGAGATTTCCAGGCTTGCCAGGAGAATGTCTTGTTCTCAGTAATTCCTCAGATGAGTTATGATATTGGTGGCTGTTGTAGTAAGTATGATGTTTAATCCTCTATATTACACAGCTCTCTGGGTTATCTCTCATGTGTACATAAGGAATACATGTAATGAAATTTCCGTTTGTTTTTCTCTTATTAATTTATTTGTTGTTACAGAGTGCCAGCTACAAAGTCATGGACAGTAGAGGAGAAAATTATTTTGTTTCCCTATACATACCGGTATTTCACCAAGTCTTATTAACAAATTTCCAGAGAGGAAATTTAGTGGAGTCTACCAATTACTATTCAATATCATGTCTGAACTTGAGTAACAGAGTTTTTGTGTATGGGTTTTTTGGCGGTTTTTTTTTTTTTTTTGATGGATTCTCAGTCTCATTGCCCAAACTAGATTCAAACTTCTCAGCTCAAGTGATCATCCTGCCTCAGACTCCCTAGTAGCTGGGGGCTGATAGTGGCATGAGCCACTGTTGACAGCCAGAGTTCTTACTTTATGCCATCTCTACACCAGAGCCTTGAATTTGAGCCAGCCACTGTTTCCTGGTGCAATCTCCTGGAACTAGGGACCCATGCTACATTGTGCAAAATAAGGGTACTTAGGTGTCAGGAACCTTGTAAGTACCTTGTTAGAGCATGTAATCAAAATTTTAAATCTAGTGCCCTCAAATTTTTAGTTGTCTTTTGTTCCACAGAAAAGAATTATAACACCATTTGTAAGTACAAATTGCTTTCAATTTAAAAAGACTAAATTTATGATTGCTTTCCCTTATTGTGGTACACACAAGCCATTCAGTAGAAACCATACTTCAGGTACCCATACTACCAGTCCATTTTTTACTTTCAGTTTGGTATTCAGTAAATTATATGAGATTGTCAACGTTTCATTAAAAAGCGGATTTTGTGTTAGATGACTTTGCCCAAGTGGGGGCTAATGTCAGAGTTCTGAGAGTGTTTAAGGTAAGGGAGGCTAAGCTGGGACGTTCAGTAGCTTAGTGTATTAAATGTATTTTTAGCATTTAATGATATTTTTAAGTCAAGATGGATTTATCAGGATGTAACCACATTGTAAGTCAGGGAGCATTTATAATGTGCTGTTCATGTGCAAAAAGTTTAATCGGATGCCCCTTCCACCTTTTTAGTACGCCCTAGGTCCTCCTCAGAGAAAGTCCCAAAGAATCCACAGCGTGGGGAGTCCTGCTGTGTCCACGGGGATGCTCTGGTGCCAGAGTACCCACTGCCCTGGGAGATTCCTATTTCACTACGATTCATGGCGCCCATCTGCTGTGAAAATACTGCATGCTAGGAAGCTCACACTTCAGATCATTTAGCCCAAGTTAGAATTAGAGACTTTCTGATACAGATTTTAGAATATCCCATATGTTTTTACATTGGATAGAATACCTAAAACTTAGAGAGATGTATATAAAAAAAATCATCCAATGAAATGATACTTAAGGAATAGGCTATGTTGTAAAAGTTAATTCTCTATTCCCATAGATTCAGCCAGGAAAATCTGGGTTCAATTTAGTGGTGTCAGAAGGTTGAGAGAAAAAAATCACTGCCAAGATGAAACTCACGTTTGTGTAATGAATACTCCACTTTTTTGAGTGAGTTAATATAGAGATATTTATGGTATGTCTTAGTAGATCAATTTTGATTTAAAATACAGATGGCAATAAAGGCAACTTTAAATTATATATACAGGCTACATGCAGCAGTGAGTGCCCTCAATGATCTGGGTATTTCGGAAAAGTAGCTATGGTGGGAAAGGGACAGAGGACAATTCTCATTTCGAGCTAATTGCCTCCACCTGGTTTTATTACGTTCCTAAAGACATTCCTGAGATGATGACGAGAGTCCACACCGAGCACAACGTTCCTTTCCCGGCACCGGCACCGACTTCCTCTCCTGAAGCCGTGGCTTTCCTGTGTTGCTGGGTAACGCGGGTGGGTGGGGGCTGTTGTGGCCACAGCCCGCCCCTGCATTTGCCCGGAGGGCTGAACCCGGCTTCACTGACCACACGGTGCGGCTGCGTCCTGCCTTCTTCTCTCCGCTGATTTTGTGCCATTCCGCACTTGCCCCTGGCCCACCTTTGGGCTTTGCCTGGACACAACCCGTGCATGGCCGTCTGGCCTTTGGTCAGCGCCCGCTGTTCCCCTGACTGCTGTCCCTGCAAACCATCAAGGACCCCCTCCTTCATTTCAAATGCCACCTCAGCACAGGGGGCTTTGCTGGTCCCAAATCCATCACACTGTCTCTCCTTACTGGACCTTTTTCTCAAAGTATCATCACTTACTATGTATTTCACTCCCCGTGCACGTGTCTCCCTCTGCTGGAATAACAGCTTTGTGGGGTCAGGGATCTCATCTGTTTTGTTCCCTGCTATGACCCCAGCTCTGAGAATGTGACGGTCGCTGAATGAATGAATGAATTGCTGTAGGAATGATAGCTCGTTTTTATTGAGTGTGTTTCATGCCAGGTGTTTTTCTAGGTGCTTTATATGTGTAAACTCACTTCATTCCAATAGCATCAGAGAGGCTGTGTATGTAAGTAACAAGGTAGGGATTCAACCAGGAAGACTTGCTTCAGAGAAGGACTCTTTCCGCCTTTGCTGCTAACTGCCTTGATGGGAGAAGAGAAGGAGGGAAGGTGCCGATAACGTGGCTGTGTGACACGTGGCTATCACGGTGGGCATGACGGGCTGAGCTTTCCACAACGTTCCAGTCATTGTGATGACAGTCAGTGAGAAGGAGCCCACTGAGGTTGCATGCCCTGAGTCCTCGCCTTTCTGCAGTGTACAATCTAAACTGGAATGAAAGGAATCTTAGAGTTACCCCAAGGCCCGAAATTCTTCCAGCCACGTAACTCCTTCACTGCAGTTGCTTTAGAGAAGGATATGTATATGAAAAACAAAACAAAACACATTTTCATCTTCAAATTTGCTATGCTAGACACTGTGTCAGTGGCAAAGATTCATAAGGCGGGCTCTGCCTTCCTGGGTTTCCTAGGACATCAATCCAGCCCCACTGCAGAGCTGATTTGCTTCATGTAGATTTAAGGTACAATTTCTTGACAACTGTTTTTCCTGCATAGGTGCACCTCAAATTATATTCTGGGTTATGTAAAAATAGAACCACATTTATTTTAATTGACTCATCCTTTTTTTTGCCTTTGATAGAATGGTGCATTTCCAAAGCCATAAAATGCTATGGCTTAAATTTGGGTCAGGAAAATGTCATTTTCCTCCTCATTAATATTTTCTTATCATCTTGCATATGAAAGTGAAGCAACATACATCTATTATTTATAGGACGGGTTACTATATTACTATAATATGTCAACTGGCTTATTTGCTTTGATGTTTGCTTTTATGTGTAGAAAAATAATTCTCATTGCTAAAGGAGAAAATTTATAAAACTTTTAGTAATAGTTGTCACAAGAGTTGTGCAAGATATAAACGAAACTTTCGGAGCCAAAATAGGATTCATTTAAAAAAAAGACATTCCTTGCTTGTTTTAAAGCCTTCTTAACCTATTTAAAGTATATGTAGAATAAAATAATAAGGCCAAAGAGTTTATCTGTGCTTGGTCTGTCAAAATGTGTATATTATTTAATGTTTTTCAAGTGCCTTTATGCCTAAAAACTAAAAACAACTTCATGAAGATATTTTTTACCTTCTATTATTAAAATGAATCAAACCAAACAAAGAATTAAAGTTTCCCATATTAGATATCCTCTTCTCTGATTTCCAAACTCTTAATTTGAATTTTAGGAAATGACGTTAAACAGAAGATTAATGCCAACAGTTCGGTTACTATCTCAGTGGTTGTAGATTTCTTTTGCAAGATCTGTACCAGATTTTCCTGCTGAGTTAAGTCCAGCAGCAGCTGTTGTTACAGCAACATGCTGAAATTCAATCAATATTCTTTGAATCCCTACCTTGTGCAAGGAGCTGTGGTAGCAACTCAGGGGAGAAGGTAAAATAAGACTTCATCTAGGTTGCAGTCCCAGAGGCTGGAGGTGATGAATACATCAACGCCTATGATTCCAAAACCGACCTCATGATCTGTGTTCTAGATCCATGAGGACTCATTTTAACTATTACTGTGAAGCGTTTTACACCAATATTTTAGTCAGCCATCCTAATAAGTTTGTAGGTGCTCGTAATTTAGTTAATGTTCTAGTGATTAGAGGATTAATCAGGTGACTGAATATGAAACTGTCCAGGGCAAATGTTTCTCTTTAGGATGAAGGAACCCGAATTCTTCATAGTAACTGGTCAGCACACCTTGAAAGAAATCTAAAAATATGAATCACTTTCTGACCACTTTAATTCAGAAAGATCCAATTAGAGAAGAAGACAAAATGGTCCTATGAAACATACAACAGTGCAAAGCAGAAAGCTCTGGGAGGCAGGTCTCGAGTAGTTTAGGAATAATTGAGCACTCAGAAATGCTAGAAAACAATACAGATGTTAAGTAAACAAAACACATTCCTTCAAAATGAAGTGTGAAGTTATAGAAGACATCCATTTCTTCTACAAGTAACAACAGATGCTATTATATTTAGCCTTCAAGATGCATTATTATATTTTTACTTTGAGTCTCTGTTAAAAATTGCCTTTGAGTCTGAGTTCCAAGTTGTACTACACAGGACAGGAGAAATATAAAACAATTTCCTTAGCTCAATGATTTAAGAAAATCAGAGGATTTAGAGAGAGTTTATGCTGGAAAAGAATAAATAGAGCTATGCATATTTAAAGGACAAGCCCACAGAAGAAAAAATATCCTTATTTTTGTTGCTCCAAAAAGCAGGACTGGCATTAAAGGACACACAGGCTTAACTTCAGCTTAAAAAGTGAAGTGAGACAACTGACATGGTAAATAAATGGAAGGGCTGAGTCCCCAGCAAGTGCGAATGTTCTGTTACTTGATATATTTGAGATGCTAAATAAATTATCTAGTGGAGAATGACTGAACAAGATGACATGGAAAGCAGAATTTCTGAAAGTACTATTTCAAAATACGTCCTATTATGTGGCTGAGCTGAACTTAAGATAGAAAGAGGATCCTGTTGGGTTGGATCTGATCTGTGTACCTTTAAAAGCAAAGAGCCTCTTTTTGCTGAAGGCAGAGCAGGAAGGCAAAGAAGGGCCCAACGTGGCTTTGTTGGCTTTGGAAATGGAGAGAACTTGGGAGTAGGAAAGTGGGCAGCCTCTGAGAGCAGCCAGTGGCTCTTGGCTGACAGCCAGTGTTGACAGAGGGCCTAAGATCCATACCCAGAAGGACCCGGATTTAGCCAATAATTTCAATGGGCATGGAAGTGGGTTCTTCTTCAGAGCCTCCAGAGCCCAGATCAGCTAACAACTTGATTCTGGTCTTGGAGACCTTGAGAAGAGAACCTAGCCAAGTTCACCTGGACTGTGACTTATAGACCTACAGAACGAAGACTTTTTTCCCCTTACAAATTTTCCCCAGAATTAAGATTAAATTCTCCCTTCTAGAATTAAGGGGAAAGATGTGATAGTCAGTGAGATTTCATGGACTAATCCAACAATTTCCAAATTCAACTTTGTCTTTTGATCAACATATTTTCTTCTCAGAATTAAAAAAAAAAACACTATTTTTTACTTTAAATAGAAGCTAAAAACAATGAGCATATTCTGGAATATATGGATAATCATCTGATCACTGAGAACTGCCATGTGATTTCGGTGCCCACAGAGGTTTAATTTGTCCTGGTGCCATTTAGTTGCAAGTTACTGAGAAGAGAAACCGCAGTATCTAATACATTAATGACTTTAAAGGGCAACAGAAGTCTTGGATCGCTCGGAGAATTAAGTTGTCTCAATAGTTCAAGGAGGAAAAAGTAGAGGGACACGTTAGGACTCAATAATATCACAGACAATCCGAGTCCAGAAGAGCCCACATTCTAATTCCACTTTTACACTAACACTTTAGTTTCAGCCAAACACACATCTATGGTTGTGTTAAATTATTGCTGAAAGTTTAAATTTTCCTTATTCCACAAGTTTGCTTTTATTTAACTCAAATTTAAAGTGTTATAATTGGGTAAGAGTTTTCTAAGGAATTTATACATTGCAATTTTTTAAAATCAAATTAACATTAACCAATTTAATAGAGGGCTTCTAGAGAATTATTTTCCTTAAAAAAAAGAGTCTGCTGAGACTTGAGATTTAACTAGGTAGATCAGTGTAGAAAGTACACAGGATCTTTGTGCTAAAAGCAATATAAGTCACCATAAGGAAGGGAAAAATAATGTTCTCTCTGTCCTTTCTGAGTTCTTAGCTGGAACAACTGTAACAAAAGACAGATTAACAGGAGAAAACAAATAGAACTTATTAACGTGTACACCTGATTCACACATGGAAAATACCCAGAGAGATGAGTCAATCTCAAAGACGTGACATGGAATTCAGTCCTGCTTGCTGAAACAAAGAAAGAAGAGCGTGAAGAGGATTGTTTATAGGCCAATCGGGACCAGTACTGAGGAGTGAACAGATAAAGCACATCAAGTAAGGATAAAGTTTGTTACACAAGTGTAAATGGGTGCCTTCTTCTTTGACGAATCTCTTGTGATGTAGAATCATCTTTCTTTCCTTGGTGCAAAGCCAGACATACTCACACAAATAGAGGTTTTCCTTCTAAACTATCTTTTTAAAAGGGCACCTCCTCCTTTGTTTTCATTTCTCCTGTGTCTACTATTTCTCAAAATAATATTTATGTGAAAGGGGCATATTTTGAGACATATTCTGGTCTCTTCTAGTCATACATTGAGGGTGATGTACTCTGGTTTCTCTTCAATAGCAGTT
>CAUYQV010108941.1:0-21256 GCA_963574575.1 Galagoides demidoff
GCCTGTGGTCCCAGCTACTTGGGAGGCTGAGGCAGGAGACTCGCTTGAGCCCAGGAGTTGGAGGTTGCTGTGAGCTGTGATGCCATGGCACTCTACCCAGGGGGATAGCTTGAGGCTCTGTCTCAAAAAAAAAAAAAGAAGCAGCAGCAAGCATCAGTGCTGAAGCACCCACGGCACATGCAGTTACATGGGCATTATATAAAAAGATTTTTACTTCATAGTCTGAATGTGAGTTAGAGAAAACAAAATAGTAGCTCAAGTAATTAGCCAATGAAAAGGGTATTTTAGGACAGAAAATACTTAAATACATAAATCAGACGAACGGATCTGAGAGCAGAGGTACAGGTTAGAGTGGGTAGCTCTGGAAGAGAAGAGAAACAACTGTTCCTTCCAGACAAGCTGGAGAGGAGAGAAATGAGAATTCTAAATGGATGAAACTTGAGAGCTTATGTTGACTGGCCTGGACCTTCATAGAAAAGCAAAATTGATGTGTAACAAGTAAAAGGCAATACCTGCTGCAGTAATTTCTTAATTCCGTCATAATCACTGTCTGAGATGGAGTAAGCTTCAAATTCAATATTCACTTCCTGTAAATAATACACAGAACAGTTTGTCATACATAACTTTCTAAGATGACTCGGGCATTATTTTTCACTTTGCAGATTCTTTTTCCTTCTACCTCCATTCTTTCTGGGTGCTTTCTCTATTAGGTCATCTACAGAAGATGCAAAAAAAAAAAAAAAACAAGGACAAGAAGAAAATTTCACCTGAAACTCTGTCTAGGCCTTAACACAGCAAACACTGCCAAGATTGCCATCGGTACGAACTACAAAGAACCTTCACACAATCTTCTCCTGTAATACTAAATGAAAGAATAAACGCGCAGAGTGACCTACTTTAAATGTTGAGGAAGTCTGCTCCAGATTAAACAGCCACAGCAGTGATAAAAGAAAAATTTTTTACCTGACTACAAAAAGAGTGGCAAAGAACAAAATGACTTCAGAAGTACCTGAAGTTGCCCAGAGGCTGATTAGACCAAGGAGTTGAGGCTATGCTTCATTTACATAGTGAATGTTTACTGAGTACCACACTGGCAGCAAGAAAAGTGCCAGGCACTAGAAGTGAAAAGACTCTCCCAGAACTTATGGTTTAGGCAGGAATACAGACATTAGGAAACATTCATGGAAATAAATGGGAAGTTGCAATTGTACATGCTATAAAACACAAGTTCATGGTGCTGTGACAACTTAAAAAATAAGACAGTTAGGAAAGGCTTCCTTAAAGTAGCAACACTTAGCAGGGAACTGACAAAAAGTAAAGAGGGCTCCTGGCATAGGCACAGTACAAGCTAAGGCCCTAAGGGAAGAGGAAATAGGTGAGAGCAAGCTACTAAAAGAAAGTCTACATGGCTGAGCTCCCCGATCTATCTCTGAGAAACAATAACACCGCCATCAGAGATGACTGGAATGCCAAAAACAAAACCTAGATGCTTTTACACGTTACACCAGATCAGTCCTTGAGGATCCTCAATCATACCTTGTAAGACACAATGAACTTGGGGCTCTGATGAACAGTGTATTTAGATGCATTTCAGGTTTTATAGGTTCTGGAATTTAGGTCTTAAGCCCAAGGATGTTATGGAGGAAATCAGACCCACTTTTTTGCCTTGCCATCCTAACTATGCATATATTTAAATTTTTCCTTAACTATTAAATTTTCCAGATCTAGATATCAAGTCCAGCTTGCAGACTTCAAATCCTGAGCAGCAAAATCCAGGGGGTTGGGTGGGAGTGTTCCAAACAGCAACAAACTAAACCAAATGAATTGTCCTTATTTAGGACTTGAATTTATTCCTTAGAAGTAACATTATTTAAATAGTGCTGTTCTGGTTTTTCTCCTTGTCTAGCTAGAAGCTGCGGACCTCTGTCCTAGGCTATCATGGCACTGCCAATCCAAGGGAACCCACATGCTTTCAGCAGGAACATCCTGCTGGAACAGAGCCCTTTTACCCCCACGTGATCTAAAATTAAGACTGTAGCATCTAGCCTTCCTGCTCTTTTGAATGAAAATCTCAGAAGCTCTTGGCAATTTTGATTGTCTGCTACATGAAGTAGAAAATGAAACCAAGTATTTCGAGTATAGCAAAGAAGAGTAACCCAAAGATATGAAAGACCTGTAGGTTCCTTGCAGGATCCCAGGCTCAGAGACCCAGTCTGTTCCTGAGGCTCAGCAGCTTTCCTACTCTTGGAAGTCTTTAAGATAACAGTGTATCCGTACACAATTTCCCTTTCTCCTGATGCTATCTTCCAAGATCTAACCACAGGATCGTAAGGATTTTAACTAGATACACCTGGTCCCTTCTCCGCTTTCACTGTCCCCACGCCCTTGAGGTTCCCATAACCACTCTGTATTGCTGCTCAGCCAGCTGTGTCACTCTGTCCTTCGTATCAGGCTCTGTAGGATCTTAAATTAGCATGCACATTTCTATACTTACATTCCATCTTGCTTCACAAAAGACCTGAGGCAGATTTTAAACTACCCAAATAATTGTCATAGATTTCTACATCAAGAAAATGAGTTTTGGATCAGTAAACATCTCAGACAATGAAAGCCTCCTTCAAATAGAGGAATAAATATCTACTAAGTGTTTCAGTATAGAGAACTGCTGTAAAAGCTGAACAATTTCTTCTGTCAAAAAAAAAAAAAAAAGTCAGGCTCGGCGCCTGTGGCTCAATCGGCTAAGGCACCAGCCACGTACACCTAAGGTGGCGGGTTCGAATCCTCAGCCTGGGCCCGCCAAACAACAATGATGGCTGCAACCAAAAAATGGAAAAAATGGCCGGGCGTTGTGGCAGGCGCCTGTGGTCCCAGCTACTTGGGAGGCGGAGGCAGGAGACTCGCTTGAGCCCAGAAGGTGGAGGTTGCTGTGAGCAGTGAAGCCATGGCACTCTACCCAGGGGGATAGCTTGAGGCTCCATCTCAAAAAAAAAAAAAAAAGTCATACATGTCAGAAGAACATAATGGAGGTAATTCCTAACTTCACAGAGTTGATGTGAATAATAAATGAGTTAATACAAAATGCATAAAGCCTGAAACAGCATGAATTATCATTATTATTATGGTTACTGCGGGAGGATAAATGCTTACAATTAGCATAACTGAATGTGGGGATGTATACATTTTAAATTTTGATAGAGATTGTCAAATTAACCTTCCAAAGAAGATTATACCAGCTTATACTCCCACCCACAGTATATGTAAGTGCCTACGTTATCATCAAGGATGGTTATTACACAAATTCTTAATCCTTGGCAGTCTGATAGATTTTCCATGTTAATGCAAGAAGCTCCGATTTCTATAACCCTAAGTTAGCAAAACAGCCAAAGTTCTTCTAAGCAGAAAATGATGAGATGATACTGAAGGCAAGAAGCCAAAGTAAAGAGCTGCTCTATAAAGGAAGATGTATTGTATATCCATCCCACAGTCTCACCAGGGCTAGGGAACATGCAGCCTCAAGGCTACAGGTGACCCTCCAGATCCTCAGTGTGGCCCCTTGATGGAATCCAAACTTTGCAGAACAAAGCCCTTTATTAATTTGTTCTGTAAAGTTTGGATTCGGTCAAAAGGCTGCACTCAAGGATCCAGAAGCCACATGATACCCACCGTCCACACTCAATCTGACTCATGGGTACCTCTATGACTTTATTTCCCACCGCTCTCCAGCCATCCTGGCTGCCCTTGTGTCTGTCCCTCAACCATGAGAATATGGATTTTCTTACAAATGTAATAGGAAGGCAGTAGAGCACTCTGAGCAGGGGAGTGAGAACAGACCTTCAAGAACTCTGTAGTTTTAAGTGGAGTAGAGATAGTAGGAGAACAAAAGTGGAAAAGGCATGACAGCTATTATAATAGTCCAGGTCTGAGACAACGGAGATCTGGATTATGATGATCGAACAATCATCGAAGAGAAGTGTCTGGAAATTGAATGTAAAGCTAACTGGATTTACTGATGGACTAGATGTGGGATGAAGGAAAGGGAGGAATTAAAAGGTAACCCCTAGGTCTTGGGTTAGAGCAACTGGTGAATTTGGGGACAATTTACAGAAATGACATAGATTATGAGAGGGGCATGAATTACAAACTTTGCTTTGAACAAGCTAAATTTGTTAGCAGACCACCTCCCCACACTGACCACTTCCTTAAGTTGACCTAATTTTCATGGACCAGACATGCAACACATGTTGATATCAGGACAGCAGGCCTAGTTCCTTATGTTGACCACCTCCGTATGTTGACCAATTTGTTAGTCTCTTGGGTGGTCAACTCATAGAGGTTCTACTGTATCTAGACATTCAGTAGTCTTAAAGACCATTCAATCCTTATTATTCATTAAACAAATGATAAATACCTGTACTGCCAGGGACTATGGTAGCAGCTATGCTGAGGAAAGGAACCCAGGGACATGAAACCATAAAGCCAAAAAATCTGAGCAGGACCCACGGAGCCAGAAAATACAGCCTAGCTAAGATCTGAACAGGAGGGGAAATTTTTGCAGGATGAAAAACATTTGAAAAGTTTCTAGAGCAGAACGAGGCAGGAAGCTTTCAAGAAACTGAAAGGGCCATTGTGAGTGAAACATGCAACGTGAATAAGGCGGAGAGTTGCCACGGGTGGGGAGAGGATCAACTCTGCAGGCCCTTGTCTGGCTATTAAGGATTTGGGCTTTAGCCTGAGAACTAAAGACAGCCCGTGGGGCACAGAACTGCGTCGTGGGTCGCGGCAGCATGGCCGGGCCAGGGTAGTACTCCAGATAGCGATTACTGGGGCTGCAGTGTAAAAAACTGAAGTAGAACCCGAGTAAGAATCTGTCACCTCCAGTTTCTACTCACAGGCGCTCAGGGCGGACGAGTCGCCGTCCATGAAGCTCACGCTATATTCACACAGCTTTTAGTTGCCAGGAAGTTTTCTTCCCCGGGTGTAAACCATACTGGGGTCGCAGGTGCTTCTCACCTCGTCAGTGATCTCGTCATCCTCATCTTCTTCCTCGTCACTGTCTTCCTCATCTTCGCCCTCATCCTCAGTTTCACGCTCCTCCTCAACGTCGTCGCCCTGGGCAGGGGCACCGGGCGGCCGCGGAACCGCAGTCCCTACCGCACGCCGCTTGTGCCGGGACGCCATGCTGCCGCCCGCCCTGCGCCTGCGCACTTCCGCCGCCGGCCCTTCCGGACCAACCCACACTAGCCGAGGGAAGGGGGACTACGGAGAGCTAGGCGCCGAGTCGACAGCAATCTCAGCGGCTCTGCTGGAATCCGCAGCTAAGATGGCACGTATTTATATTCAGATTAGTGTTGTATCTTGGTCTTTTCTTCCCCCCTCCGTTCGCTTCAGAGTTTCTAAAGCTTCTCCTCCCCTCACACAGTGGTTCGACCCATTTGGCTTAGTCGCGCGTCGTTTCAACGACAGTGCGCATGCGTGAGCGCCGAGCTGTGAGCGACGGGGTCCCAGACCCCCAGGTCGAAGTTCCGGGCACCCGGCTGCTGGGTGCGGGGAGGGGGCGTCCACCTAGTCGTCATTGCTCCTGCAGCCTCAGCAGCCCCTGCGCTGGGCCTGCGAGATATCACCCCCCGACTGGGCGCCGGCCGTGTGCCAGGCGCTGTGCTGGGCACCGTCCCATCTCAGTCTTTTCGGTCCTCACCAGCCGGGCGAGGTAGGTGTCCCTGCCCAGGTACCAGTGAAGACACAGGCTCGCAGGCGTGCAGGTGCCTGTGTGCGGTCACTAGTGGTGATATGTGACAAAGTGGGACCGGATCCCGAGGCCACTGCTCTGCCCTTGGTGGAAGGAAGGTCATCGGACATTTGCAGATAACTCCACGCCAGCATCAGACCCGACCGACCCTGCGGTGTTTTCTACAGACAGTTGGGGGCTCAGGCTAGTCAGTGATGGAAGGAATCTGATCCTAATCCCAGCCCTAGTTAACCCGCTGACCTAAAATTTGTTTTTCTTGGTGGTGGTTTTGAAGGTGGGACTCGCAGTGTTTCTCAGGCCCGAGCGCAGTGGCGGTCGTACCTCACCGCAGTCTCCAACTGCTGGGCTCAGGGGACTCTCCCATGTCAATCTCGTGAGTCCCTGGGATTGCAGGCGTGAGTTTCCGTGCCTGACCTAAAAGCTTTTTAAAGCAGGCATTGCAGCCATAAATGTTACAGGGCCAGTGGGGCAACCAAATTAAAGACCTGATCCTATTTGAGAAAATAAACCAGGTGAGCCCTGTGACAAATGAGAGCATATATATGGCTCAGCTGCCACAGACTGGCCAAGTAGAAGCACTGCCCCAGTGTCATCAGATTTTTCCATTTCAGGAGAAGCTGGAGTTCTGGGATTTTACAAGAAATATCTTGATTTTCAAAATCTGTGCCAAGTAAAATACATCTGCTGGTCAGATTTATTCCACCATAGGCTACCAATTTGCATCCCATTGGAAAGATTTTATTTAGAAGGAAAATCATTAATTAGAAAAGACATGAGTTTTCTGAGAATGAGATCTATGATTCTCCGTTTTTTTTTTTTCCTCTATGCAATGAAGGGAGGGGGTCAGACATGTTTGAATCTGAAACTGGAATGAGCAGCCCCTAGTAGTGATGTGCTCATTGCTGAAGGGGTTTATACAGAAGCCTGTTAACATCTTACAAATAAGCAATCCTTCATCCGTAGGAGATAGAGTCTGGAGACTGTAAAGTTCCCCACTAGTCCAGGGCCCCATAAATGTGTTCTGGGAGTTCCATCTTTCCTGAGAGTCCCTCGTCTACTATATAGATAGTAGGGCCATATATCGAATAACAATCTACTTACACATCAGAGTTCCACATTTGATGGGGGGCTTAAAATGGCCCCGTTGGGCCCCCAAACTGCAAAAACATGTTTCTGAAATAGAAAAAGGGAAGCTGTCAAAAAGTCCTATCAAAAGCTAAAATAATTCTCTGATGATGAGAGATCATGAAAAAATAAAATGACTCGACACCTATAGCTCAGCAGCTAGGGTGCCAGCCACAATGGAGCTGGCGGGTTTGACTCCAGCCCGGGCCTGCAAAACAAAAATGACAACTACGACCAAAAAATAGTGGGGCGTTGTGGTGGGCGCCTATAGTTTGGGAAGCTGAGGCAAGAGAATCCCTTAAGCACAAGAATTTGATGTTGCTGTGAGCTATGACGCTGCAGCACTCTACCAGGGTGACATAGTGAGACTCTGTCTCAAAAAGAAAAGAAAAAAAAGCTAGAGTGACGCCTGTGGCTCATAGGAGTAGGGCACCAGCCCCATAGACCGGTGGTGGTGGGTTCAAACCTGGCCCCAGCCAAAGACTGCAAAAAAATAAAAAGCTAAGAAAAACTCAAAACACCATATGAATGTACCAGTTGAGTTGCCCTAAGACTTCATGGACAATTATCTCCTTGTTTCTTTATAAATATATATATATTTTTTTTAAGTTGCAAGATACACATAATAGAAATTTTACCATCTTAACTATTTATAAGTGTATGGTTCAGTGGCATTAAGTACATTCACATTGTGCAACCAGCAGCAACAGCAGCCATCTTTAGAAGAACTCTTTTCATCTTATAAAACTGAAACTCCCTCATTTCTCCCTTTGCCCAGGCCCTGAAAACCACCTTTCTACCTTGTATCTCTCTTTATCTGGCTATTCTATAAACCACATAAAAGCAGAATCACATAGTAGTTTTCTTTTGTGACTGATTTCATTTAGCAGAGTATGTTCAAGGTTTGTGTTGTAACTTGTGTCAGGATTTCTCCTTTGTTAAGGCTGAATAGTATTCAATTGTATGTATATACCATGTTTTGTTTACCTGTCACTGGACATTGTAGTTGCTTCCACATTTTAGCTATCAAATAATGGTGCTGTGGACATGAGTCTCTGCTTTCATTTCTTCAGAGGTATGTACCTAGAAGTTATATGCTAATTCTATTTAATTTTTTGAGGAATATACTGTCAGCGGTGTTCAACCCCAGCCTGCAGGCCACATATGGATTATGTGAGGACTTTTTTGCGTATCTGCAGTGGTGGATATTACAAACATACTGCACAGACTTCTTTTTGACGCATCAGCTTTTATGATTGTTTGTGTATCTAATGTGTGGCCCAGGATAACTCTTGTTAGTATGGCACAGAGAAGCCAAAAGGTTGGACACCTCTTCTTGTAGTTTAAAAATTTTCCACAATGAATATGTATGGCTTTACTTAGAGAAGGGGGTATAAAAAAAGCTTTACTTTGTGCTCTCAGACTAGTTCCCAATGTTAAGTGTGAATTAGAGTAGCAAATGTGAAAAGCACAGGTGGCTCAAGAAGTTGACCACTGGTGATTCAATAAAATACAGCACTGATCCAAGGAACTTGGACTAGGTTACTCCCCACTGTTTTGATCTTAATCTTTAGCTTAGACTGTATCTTACAGGAGCAGAGAAGTAGTAGCAAGTGGTTAGGAGAATGAGTGTGGGCTTCAGACCTGGATTCAGATTCTGTCTCTGAATTTACTATGCTGTGTGACCTTGGGCACGTTACTCAAACCTCTCAGAGCCTTGAAGATAAGGATGATACCACCTACCTTGCAGGTTTGTGGACTGTGATTTGCATGTAAAAGGCTTAGCTGAGGGTGATAATTACTTGTATGTATCAGTGTGACTGGATCACAGGTCCCCAGATACCTGGTTAAACATTGTTTCTTGGAATGTCTATAAAGGAGTTATCAGAAGAAATTAGCGTTTGAATCTGTATGTGAAGTAAAGTGTGTGCCCCTAAGTGGAGAGGCATTATCCAATCTGTTGAGGGCCTGCATAGAACAAAAGGAGAAATTTACCCTGTCTGCCTATCTACTTTAACTGGGATATCTTCTACCCTGGGGGCTTCTGGTTCTCAGGCCTTCATTTGGAGGCTCTGGGGTGGCCTCCATAATGACATGGGCCGATACCTCATGTTAAATCCCTTTCTGGATGGAGTTACATCCCAGTGGTTTTGTTTCTCTGGAGAACACTAATATACCCAGTAAAGTGTTCAATAAAAGGGGAGGCTATTACTGTAGGTACTCAGCAGCAGGACACAGAAAGCGGGGGTTTGAAGCCTCATTTGTTCTTACCAATGAAGTGGCCTTACTACAAAGTATTCATTTCCCTCGTTTCAAAGATTCTGGGTAAATCTTGCAGTGTTATTGTTCACACAGTGTAGACAAGTATTTGCTTAGCATCTGCTATGGGAACGAAAGTCCCTCCGAAAAGCCCCAGCCCATTTCAGAGTATAGGACTGAGACAAGGGAAGAGCAGCCTGGAGCAGAATGGAGGCCGGGCCCTCTTGTGCAGGCACTTTCTACTCTACCAAGTCTCTTCCACAAGTCCCAGCTGCTAATGTGTTACCCTGACTGTCACAGGTTCCCCTGGTTGCTTTCTCAGTCACCCTATAAAATGGGTCTCCAGCACGGCAGAGAATCAGCAGCAATGGTGGGAAAGGGATAGGGTAGTAATTTGATTGTTATTTGTTGAATCCTGCATCGCACCTCAGGAAACCTCCTAACACTTATTATCCAGAAGCCTAAGCTTCATGCTAGCATCAGTTTTATTACTAAGAGAACCACAGGTTAGACCCAGAGGAAATACTTTGTGTTTGCAAGTGGGTAGATTGATTTTGCTTTCACATGTTTATAGTATAAACTAAGCACTTTGTGCTATAGTAATACTTTGTATTTTCCCCCTTTTTTGCAGACATTTTCATGTGCAAAGTATGTGAGGGGCAGCACGTAGCTTGGGGGCTAAGGGCATGGACTTCGTTTGTTTTCATTTTGTTTTGCTTTTTGTAGAGACAGGGTCTTGCTGTGTTTTAAGGCTAGTCTTGAACTCATGGGCTAAGCAATCTGAAGCCTTGGTCTTCCCAAGTGCTGGGATTAGAGGCAAGAGGTGCTGTGCCCTGCCAAGAGCACTGAGTGTGGGCCCAGCATCCTGGGTGTGAGTCCAGCTCTGTCACTGTGCAGTCCTAAGGTTTGGATGAGTGTCTTCCTCTACATGCCTCGGCTTCCTCACAGACCCGTCCACTTGACACGTGCAGGACTCTGAGAGCAGTGCCTGGCAGGTCGTAAGTGTCAGTAAATGTCTTTGCTGTCATTATTACCTTATTTGAGTCACTCAGCAAGCCTGTGGCTTGGTAGGGCACAGGTTATGCCCATTTAAGATAGGAGAAAACAATGGGTAAGTAATAAAGCTGGGACCAGAGCCCAGGTACCTTGCCCCTTAGTCCTGTGCTTGTTCTGTGATACCACCCTTCCTTACATTGTCCCCATAGAGAGAAGGGAAAGTAAAAGGGCAAGCAGAAATGAGAAGAGAGGAGAAATACATCTCTAAACAAGAAGCTTCCTGTTGTTATTGAGGTAAGATCCGAACTCCCTGATGTGGCCCAACAAGACCCAGCGTACTCCAGCCCCCACCAACCTCCCTGGTTCATAGCTCAGCATTCTACCCTGTACAGTTCAGCTAATAGAGAGCCAAGGCTGGGCACAGTGGCTCCTACCTGTAATCCTAGCATTCTGGGAGGCTGAGGTGGGTGGATTCCTTGAGCTTAGGAAATTGGAGACCAGCCTAAACAAGACTGAAATCCCATCTCTACTAAAAATAAAAAAATTAAGACAAAAGGATCGCTTGAATCTAAGAATTTGAGGTTGCTGTGAGCTATGATGATACCATGACACTCTACCCAGGGCCACAGAGTGAGACACTATCTCAAAAAAATATAATAAATAAATAAAAGATTCTAAAGAATGATGGCTAAAACAAGATAGGACTTTACTTTTCCCGATGTAAAATCCTGGCTGGCATGGAGGCTGTCTTGTTCCATCATACCTAGGTCGCCCTCTGCAAGTTCAGAGGGTCTGGCCGTCCCATCCACATTCCAGCCAACATGAAAAACAAAAAAGAGAGGAGGTGCCCCCAAGTTCTCTTGACTTCATTTTGCATCCTATTGGCCAGAACCTAGTTACCATTCAGTATCTAGCTGCCCAGTTTTATCCCAGGGAACCACTGCCCAGACAATAATGGGAGGTTCCATTTCTATGAGGGAGAAGGGGAGAGTGGGTGTTGAGGAGCAGCTGGCAGTCTGTGCCACACCTTCCAGTCCAAATAAGACTCCAGTTATGTCTCCACAGCACCTTGGGTCTTTCATGAGACTTACTACTGTATGATGTTTTTACTAATCTGTAAAATATGATGCAGGGATCATACTGTATACTTAATGCCTAGTGCACAGTTACTGGTCTGGAATGTTTGTTAATTTACTGATAAGATGAAGCTGGACAAACCAAAATAAGTTCAGATGGGACTCAAAGAAGAAAGACATTTTACCCATTTTCAGCCTGGTCCCAACTATTTCAAACAAAGCTGTGGACACCTGGTTTCCCCCAGAATTACATCAGTAGGTCCTGATAACTCTGTCCTCAGTATGAATCCCTGATACACTCACAACTTGACCTCACCATGACTCTGATCCAAGCCAGAATGGATTGGATCCAGTCACATACTCTGTGGCCTGCAAGGTCCCTGTCCATCCTTGCCACAGAAAGGTGTTTCTAAAGTGTAGCTGCCATCACTGTCGCTCCAGGCTTAAACGTTTTGGCATATTCCCTGGTCTCATGAACCCAAAGTACACCTGTCTGTCATACTCAATCGAACTTCCCCTTCTCTCCCGGGGGCATGTAGGGCCCCTTTCTGACACTTGAACATTTCTCCTCACGGTTGTTGTCATTTAGATCTCAACTCAGTTGTCAACTTTCCAGAGAGGTCTCCCTGCAGAGTAACTAGGTAACTATCAGCCCTCTGGTCACTCTGCCTGATCATCCCATCATACTTGCTAGTACCTGAAGTTATCACACACCCCTGATAAATAGTGCAGACCTAACCTCCCTGGGGGGAAATTCAGAGTCACTGCCTGAGAACCGTATGGAACTGTTTTGTGATTGGGTGACTCCTGGTATTTGAAAGCATTATTAAGATATCCTTTGAAAATGTGGGGCTCTGTATCTGAGCCTAGATCCATGGCAGGGGCCAAATGGAGCTCTGTGGCTGCAGGATTACCTGCTTTCAACAGCATCACGCTCCAGCTTTTTAATCCCCACTAGTTGCTTGCTTTGTGTGCCACAAAAGGAGTAGCTGTAGCAGAAAATCCATTTTACCTGCCACTTAGTGACATACAAGATTCCTGGAGCCCCCATACACTCTGGAAAGTGTATCAGAGTTCTACCAGAGAAAAAGAATCAGTAAGAGATATAACGGAATTTACTGCAAGGAAGTGGCTTGAGTAGCTGTCGGTGCGTGCAAGTCAAGTTTGAAGCCGTAGAGTAGGCAGGAGGGCAGGCCCACAGGAGAGCCGGCTGGTGCTCAGCAGAGGCCACACTCCACAGGTGGAATGTCCGCTTCCCGAGGGAAGCGTCAGTTCTGAAGTGACTGAATCAGGCACCCCAGAGTTAGGGATAATCTGCCTTACGGCCAGTTGACGGCAGACTGTGTGCTATCTCCAACATACATTCCCAGCAACACCCAGATTAGTGTTTGTAAAAACTGGGGTCTGTAACCTAGTCAAGCTGACATATAAGTGACCATTGTGGAAGGGTAGGCTCCTAATTTCTGTATGAGACACGTTTCAAATAACATTAGGAAATGATAGGAACCATACTGCCCATTTCCCCAAATTCTCAATCTCTCAAGCCAACATCTGGATAGCAGCAATACTTAGAAGTTAATTTTAGAATTATTATTTTCTCTAAAATGTTCTATAGATATTATAATATTCCAGAAATATGTTCAGTAGTAACTCAGAAGTAATGTAGTTAACACATTTCTGCTCCAATACAGCATAGTATTTATTAAGTAACTCACTGGTGGGTTCAGTGCTGTTTATGGCATGGTAATTTGTGTCTCAAGCAGATTTTCTGCAGTTCAGCAGCAGCATTTATTTTGAGGCCTTTGGGATGATTATAATGTGCTTTTCATCCCTTAATACAAGAGGTTTATTAATGTTCATTGTTTAAAAAAAATTAGTGTAATACTAAAAGTGGTAAGAAAATAATCCTGATCTACCACTCAAATAATTATTAGTATTTTGCTTTATATCCTTTTGTATATACATAACCTATAAAATTGTACGATTTATGTGATCCTTTCTTTTTTTGGAAACATTCTCACACTGTTGCCCAGGCTAGAGGGCCATGGTATCAGCTTAGCTCACAACCACCTCAAACTCCTGGGCTCAAGTGATCCTCCTGCCTCAGGCTCCCAAGAAGCTGCCACTATAAGCATCTGCCACCACGCCCAGCTAATTTTTCTATTATTAGTAGAGATGAGTCTCACTTTTGGTCATGCTGGTCTCAAATTCCTGAGCTCAGGCAGTCCTCCCACTTCAGCCTTCCAGAGTACTGGGTTTACAGGTGTGAGCCACCGTGCGTGCCCTATTTATTTATTTATTTATTTTTGGACAGAGTCTTACTGTGTTGCCCTCAGTAGAGTGCTGTGGCATCACAGCTTACAGCAACCTCAAACTCTTGGACTTAAATGATTCTCTTGCCTCAGCCTCCTGAGTAGCTGGAACTAAGGCGCTCACCACAACACCATTCTTTGTTGTTGTCATTGTTATTTAGCAGGCTTGGGCCTGGTTCAAACCCCCAGCCCAGGTGCATGTGGCCAGCGCCCTAAGCACTGAGCACAGGCGCCAGGCCTATTTATTTAATTCTAAAACCACCTTTTTTTGACTTAATGTTATTTTGTGATTAATTCATATATAATTATTTCTAAATTTTTAATGATTTTGTATAACCATACCATTCAATTTTACCATTCATTGTAACCATTTGTTGAGTGTTTACATTGTTTCCAGTTATTTGTAATTGTGAAGAATGCCAGGGTGAACATCTTCATGTTAAATCTTTGTACAGATTGTGAGTGTTGCCTTAGTATTTATTCTTAAAAGTGAAATTATAGGAAGAAAGTATGAAGTATAGAGGGCTTTTGATACATGTCAGCAAACTGTTTTCTAGGTTGCTAGGTTATCTGGTGACACTTGACAACATTTAGAAAACATCATTTGAGAAATGGCATAGTCAGTGTAATTATTTCCTAAAGTCTTATGAACTGCTCAGTATATTTTTCTTGAAATGGAAATAATTGTCTTTTTAAAAGACAGCTATTCATGGCTCAGCACCTGTAGCTCAGCAGCTAGGGCACTGACCACCTACACTGGGGCTTTTGGGTTCGAACCCAGCCCAGGCCTGCCAAACAACAATGACAACTACAACAAAAGAATAGCCAGGCATTGTGGTGGGCACCTGTATGTAGTCCCAGCTACTTGGGAGGCTGAGGCAAGAGAATCACTTTAAGTCCAAGAGTTTGAGATTGCTGTAAGCTGTGATGCCTCTGCACTCTACTGAGGAAGACATAGTGAGACTCTGTCTCAAAAAGGAAAAAAAAAAAGCTATTGATTTCTCCCAAGCTCTTCTCTAGGCCATAAATGTGTAGGATACTTGACTTTCACTCATGGCTTTCACCTGCCTTTCCAGCTGATATCAGCTGCTAACAGGCTCTCCCTTGGCCTTATCAGTGACAAGGGTCTTTAGAAAGAACATTGGTGCTAAGTCATGGAGTGGGAGGAGTAGGTCTCCTCAGTGAGCAGTTGATACCTTCTTTTTATGCTAGTCCCCATCCAACATTGCTTAGGCAGAATCTTTGAGATCTAATTAAGATCTGTTTCCTTGCTGTCACAGCACGTTATAAGGACTTCAGGCAATAATGAAGGTTCTTTTACTGAAAGATGCTAAGGAAGATGATGGTGGCCAGGATCCATACATCAGGGTAAGCGGCCCAAGGCTCTTTGTCCCATAAAACACATTGTGTCTACTAGAACTGGCAGGGGAGGGGCCTATGAAAACTCAGAGGAACTGACGCAGAATAGATTGTTAATGTGATATCACAGTCCTTTTGTTATTTTTAAAACCGCCCTGGCCAATGTAGAACTGTATTCTTTCATTTGCAGGAATTAGGTTTATATGGACTTGAAGCCACTTCGATTCCTGTTTTATCATTTGAGTTTTTGTCTCTTCCCAGTTTCTCTGAGAAGGTAAGTGACTGTTTGTTACTGTCTGCATTCTGTGGAATCCTCACCAGCCAAGTCAGAAGGGCTGTTTTACTCCTCCCTCACTTGTATTTGTTTTAACCAAACTTTAAAACAAATGCAGCACAACCTAGCTGGTTCCAGGTTGGGTTGCTGGGTTCCTGCTGCTGGGTTCCCTCACTGAGCTTCCAGAAAGCCGCCTAGACCCAGAGATCAGGGCCTGGGAGAGCAGCTCATGGCAAGAGCCCCAAACTTCAATGCCCTCAGCAGCCCTAGAACCCTTTCATTGGTCCTCTTGTTTAATCCGCCCCACCCTCGACCTCTGCAGAGCAGGCCAGACGGGTGTTTTTTCCCCAAGTTAGAGATCAGAACCCAGGGTAGGCAACTCTGCCCAGGCCTCCAGCAAGTGAGAGGCAGGGCTGGGACTCTAGCCCAGAACTTCAGTTCTGCTCCCCGTGTAGCAGTGACAGATGTCGCAGAACAAGAGCTTAGTAAAGTTTCCCAGATGTTGCAGATTAAAGACTCAGTGCCCACAGCTTCAGTGAAGTCAGATGTATACAGCAGCCCGGCACCTGGTGCTACCACCACTGTTGTCTTTGAACATGGTGGCTTTGGGATGGATACCGTCTCTGGAACAGTCCAGGTCTGTATAGATCAGCTCAGGTCTTCCCTCCTGCCTGCACTCCACCCAGTCCCAGGCTGAGTCCAGCTTCCCCCTGCAGTGACACTTACCACGCTGTGCTGCACTTGTGTGTCTCTCCCCTCAACTGTACCTTCCTGAGCCAAATGCTATGAGTAATGAATTCACGGTGTATCCTAAGTGGTTTAGAATAAATAGCTCCAGGTACATAGTAAGTACTCGATAAGTGTTGGATGAATGGGTAGAAAGAATTACTTTACCTGGTACTTTTGCGAAGCATTAGGAATTTGGGGTCCTAGTTCCTTGGGAGATGTTGAACTTGGCCATCATATAAAATGCCTTTATTGCTTTTTGGTGTGCAGCTATCTCATCCTGAAAGTTACGGGGGACTCATTTTTACCAGTCCCAGAGCAGTGGAAGCAGTGGAGTTGTGTTTGGAGAAAGACAATAAAGCTGAAGGTGAGGGTGGGTCTGCTGTGAGTCCCACGGGACTTGTATTTACTCTCATTTCTCTTGCTGGGAGACTGGATTCTAGAAACAGCCACACTTCCGACAGGAGTGGTTGCCTAGGGACATGAGGTCACGGGAGCAGGGCTGCCTCCTAAACTCCGAGACAGATGTTGCAGAGACAGAGTCTCTCATCTTAAATGTTCACCAGCTGGGCTTGCCTATCCCCCCTCAGAATAGTCAGGCACTTCTTCCTGGGACAATATGATGTCAGTTTCCTGCAAGGGATGATGAGAAATCCAACATGTGAAAACCATCAGCACCGTGGCTGGCACTTAGGGATGCAGTCATCTCTTTGACCCTCTCCCTACCTCCTTCCTTCCCCATCAAAACAGTATGAAAATGGCACTGCCCATTAGCAGAACCCTGGGTTTCAGGCTGAACCACCACCTTCTTAATAAATGCGGTTGAACAGCTTCCTGCTAGCATTGATGGAGTACCTGTGTATATTGGACTCTGTGCTAAATACTTCACATTCATTAATTCATTGAGCCCTCGATAACAGTCCCAAGGCACACAGTACTGTGGTCTCAGGGCCACTGAGAAAGCTGAGGCTGGGAAGAGTGGGCGCTTATCTGAGGCTGCAGACCTACCCAGTGCAGAGCTGGGCTCCACACCCAGGCCAGCCGCCCCCACAGTTACGCTCACATGTGGAGACAGCAGGAAGGGGGGTTGTGAGAGGGCCCTGGGGAGAGTTGGGCCTGGGCTCACAGAGCCACTCTGACCTAGGCGAGTTCCTTGATCTCTCTGAGCCTCAGTTTCCTTCTCTTTAAAGGGGGCATAATAATAATAGTGTGATGGGATTGTTACTTCTACTGTTAGCTAAGTAGAACTTACTGAGTGCCCACTTGGTGCCAGATGCTCTCCTAAATGCTTCATCCTGGGGAGTAGCGTTTGACTAGCGTTTCCACTTGGCAGATGAGGGCCTGAAGAACAGGGGTAGGGAACTTTCCAAGACCACACAGTCTGTAAGTTGTAGGTTCAGGATTTAAGCTTCTGAGTCTGAGTCCCAAAGAGAAGCATCTGGGATGTGACCTGGAGCACAACAGCCATCCAGTAAGTGGTGGTGGCAAGGGGTTTTTATTCTCTCTCCTCATAGCCTAAGTATGCCACCTTCTTGGTAATGTCGCATACACATACACTGCCTCTTTAAAGGAAAAGTCTGGTGTTTGTCTTAGGAATGAGGATCCTAAGAAACTCAGAGCCAGGAGTGCTGTTTCCAAAGTGAGGAAGCAGGTGCACAGACCATTCACAGTGGTGCTTCGGATGCTCTGTCTCACCATTGTATTTTTCCCTTCGTATGTGCTTTGAGGATGAAAATAATGAAAAAAGAGAAAACTTGAGAATTTTTTTTTTTTTTTAAGGCAGAGTCTCACTTTCTCAACCTCCGTAAAGTGCTGTGGTGTCATGGCTCACAGCAACCTCAAACTCTTGGGCTTAAGCAATTCTCTTGTCTCAGCCTCCCAAGTAGCTGGGACTACAGGTGCCCACCACAGTGCCTGCCTATTTTTTAGAGACAGGGTCTCACACTTGCTCAGGCTGGTCTTTAACCTGTGAGCTCAGGCAATCCACCTGCCTTGGCCTCCCAGAGTGCTAGGATTACAGGCATGAGCCATCATGCTGGGCCAGTGGTGCTTTTAATTTAAAAAGCATTTTCCATGTATTTTCTTACTGTGATTGTCATGACAACCATATGAACAGGCAATAGGAGTATATAGTATAGTTAATCCCAGTTATCTTGAGGCAGAAACAGACCCGGCAAGGTGGGTTATCTGACTTGCCCGAGGGCAGAGCCTGCACTGTAGCCTTCTGACCCTGCCCAGCTTCACTCAGTTGTTGTTCCTTTTCAGATAGATTGGTGTGGTGAGAAACCAAGTAAAACTCCATCTTTGGTAACTGTTTAAAAGGGATTTCTGTCATTAGTGTAAAGGGCAGAGTAATACTATTGAATTTAAAGAAAAATTATGTTCATAATCAGATCTTAGGAAAGAAGAATTATTGTTTGTCTTTTAAAAATGTACTAAGTCTGGCTCGGCACCTATGGCTCAGGTGGCTAAGGTGCCAGCCACATACGCCTAAGGTGGCGGGTTCGAATCCAGCCTGGGCCTGCCAAACAACAATGATGGCTGCAACCAAAAAAAAAGTAGCTTGGCGTTGTGGCGGGCGCCTGTGGTCCCAGCTACTTGGGAGGCAGAGGCAGGAGACTTGCTTGAGCCCAGGAGTTGGAGGTTGCTATGAGCTGTGATGCCATAGTGCTCTACCCAGGGGAACAGCTTGAGGCTCTGTCTCAAAAAAAAAATGTACTAAGTGATGACTGGTTGTGGTGGCTCACACCCGTAATCCTAGCACTCTGGGAGGCTGAGACGGGAGGATCACTTGAAGCCAGGAGTTTGAGACCATCGTAAGCAAAAATGAGACCCCTTCTTTACTAAAAATAGAAAAATTACCTGAGTGGGGTGACACAAGCTTAGTTCTAGCTATTTCAAAGGCTAAGGCAGGAGGATCACTTGAGCCCAGGAGTTTGAGGTTGCTGTGATGACTGACATCAGTGCATTCTGGTCTAAGGCGACAGAGTTAAGACTCTGTCTCCCCACCCTCCCCCCGTAAAAAAGTATTGAATGCCTAGTGGCTTTGTGATATATTTATACAATCCATTTTCTCTTTGTGTTTCTTTAATTCATATTTAAAGATTTTTTTTTGGTCATAAAATCGCATTCTGTATTAAATTGTGTTTGTTAATAAACCTGAAATTTATTATTTCTGCTTTGACCTAATGGATAAATGAGCCCTCTCAACTGACATTACAGTTCGTTGACTGCTTTCAGATTTATGTCCCAAATAAAGCAGTCAACAAACTGTAATGTCAGTTGAGAGGGGTCATTTATCCATTAGGTCAAAGCAGAAATAATTATATTAGGTGCGGGCAAGGTGGCTCACGCCTGTAATCCTAGCACTTTGGAAGGCCAAGGAGAGTGGATTGCCTGAGCTCACGAGTTTGAGACCAGCCTGAGCAAAAGTGACACCTCGTCTGAAAAAAAAAAAAAAATAGCTGGGCATTGTGGCGGGCGCCAGTAATCCCAACTACTTGGGAGGCTGAAGCAAGAGAATAGCTTGAGCCCAAGAGTTTGAGGTTGCTATGAGCCGTGATGCCCGGCACTCTACCAAGGGCAACACAATAAGACTGTCTCAAAAAAAAAAATAGTATTTCTTCATTAGACATTTAAGTTATATTTTTTAGTGATCAGTGACTTTTTCTTCTAGATTTTTAAATGTTAATATTATTTAAAAATTACAATAGACCCTCCATAGTTGACCACTGTCCTGCGTTAACCACCTCCTTCAGTTGGCCAGACATGCACCACGTGTGCATGTCAGCACAGCAGCCTGAGTACCATATGTTGACCAGTTTGTGACAGTGCCTTGGGTGGTCAACTTACAGAGGTTCTACCGTAATTCTTCAAGTTATGTTTGTTTTCTAATACACATTAAAAATGTTCCCAGTATATATTAAAAATTCTCCACAGTGCAGATATGGAAATGGGTTAATATTTCAAGCATACATAGTGAAACATTTACCAAAGAGATTTTTAAAAATTTGCCTGCAAAACAAGAACAATATGAAAATAGAATTTTAGTTGGTATTTGCAGCTCATATGTAATTTCGTGTTTTACAGTGTGGGAAAAGTCTCTGAAAGAAAAGTGGAGTGCTAAGCCAGTGTATGTGGTTGGAAAGGCCACGGCTTCTCTAGGTGAGGAATCCAGGTAAAAATAAAACACCAAAAAATGACTTAGCTTTTTTTGATTCTTTTAAACACTTATATTTGAAAATAGCTTTTATTAAATTTTCAAAAATTAATTAAATATATAGTACTATTGATAAGAGTGGTATGAAACAAATATATTCAAACATTGCCAAATAGTATTAACCATCAGTTTATATCTTTTGGAAATGCTTAGTCAGTGTGTATTCAAAAGCTTTATTGAAAGGGTTTGTACCCTTTGGCCCACTAATCCTATTGTGAATATTCTTAATGCAATTGAATTATATACTTAAGAAATGATTAAAATGGTAAGCTTTATGTTAGATATTTTATTATAACTTTTTAAAAGCCTCAATCTCCATAGGGTGGCAGGTAGAGAAAAAGTTGGTTTTATAGCTTTCTTAATATTATCTACATTTTTCCATAATCTTGAATTTTTACATTCTTTTAAAATCATAAAATGTGAATAATGATTCATTAAAAATTAACATTGAACATTATTAATACTTAATGCTTAGCAATTGTGAATAAATTAACCTATAACTGGTTCAACTTGTCCAAGTGAATTTTAAAATGTTAAGGGTGTGTGTAACGTGAGTGAAAATAATTCAAAAATTAAAAGCACATTTTGCAGAGAACAAAATGAGGTTGGGGAAAGAAACGAGAGGGAAGCTGGGAGACCAATTACAGAGCGATGCGCTCCCCGCACAGCCTCGCTGTGCTGCAGCTCAGCAGCTCAGCCGGGAGAGGGAGTCAGGGGTTTGGTTGCCAAGGGAACCACCTCCACTCCTGTGTCTCCCCCAAAAGTAAAAATTTTGTTATACTTTCTTGTATTATTTCTTTTTTATGAATAAGAAAAGGAAAGAATATAGGCAGTTTCTCAGTGACATACCAAAAATTCTACTATCAAATATATAGTGTATTTTTAAATTTTCCTAGCTTTCACATATTAACTGATAAAAAATCATTTTGAGCTCTCACATACCCACCCTTCAGTTTGATTTTAGCAGCATCCTATGCAGTTTGCTATTATTCTGCCACAGGAGAAGAAAACTAAAAGAACGACCGTGTGACACAGTGATGGCCGCCTCTGTCCTGGCACAGAGGGGCAGCTGGGCGTGGAGCTCAGTGACGGCCGCCTCTGTCCTGGCACAGAGGGGCAGCTGGGCGTGGAGCTCAGTGACGGCCGCCTCTGTCCTGGCACAGA
>CAUYQV010108945.1:0-11494 GCA_963574575.1 Galagoides demidoff
CCTCCGCCTCCCAAGTAGCTGGGACCACAGGCGCCCGCCACAACGCCCGGCCATTTTTTGGTTGCAGCCATCATTGTTGTTTGGCAGGCCCGGGCTGGGGATTCGAACCCGCCACCTTAGGTGTACGTGGCTGGCACCTTAGCGGATTGAGCCAAAGGCCCCGAGCCTCACTGTAGCTTTAATTTGTATTCCTCAATTTTTTTTTTTTCCTAAGATTGAGACCTTCCTGTTTTTTGGTCATGTGGACATCTTTTGTGAAGAACTTGCTCAAGTCTCTTGCCTAGTTTTCTACTAGATGGTCTTTTTCTTTGCTTTTCTTTTTTGAGACAGTCTGTCATGCTGTGTAGAGTGCCATGGTGTCATATCTTGCAAAAATCTCAAACTCTTGGGCTCAGGCAATCCCCTTGCCTCAGCCTTCCAAGTACCTGGCACCTGCCACAATGCCCAACTAGTTTTTCTATTTTTAGTAGAGACAGGGTCTTGCTCTTGCTAAGGATGGTCTCAACCTCCTAAGCTCAAGCAATCACCTGCATCAGCCTCCCAGAGTGCAGAATTACAGCCAAGCACCTCCACGCTTGTCTTTTCCTTACTGCTTTACTGCAGGCATCCTCAAACTGCGGCCTGCCTCGGACATTTATCCAGCCTGCCAGGTGTTTTTGCCACCCGCTGCCTGTCCTGCTTAGCAGCCCATTCGTCCCAGGGCCCGCAGTCTGGCCCTCCAATGGTCTGAGGGACAGTGAACTGGCCCCCCGTTTAAAAAGTTTGAGGACCCCTGCTTTACTGTATGTATGTAGGAGTTTATCTTTTCACTTTTAATGATCCTTTAGATGTACAGAAACCTTTGATTTTAATACAGTCAACTTCATTTATCTTGCTCTTTAAGGAGTGCTCTTAAATCTTTCTTTACCCAGATACCGTGGCTGTAGTCACTGATGCTGTCTCCCTGATGCTTTATGATTTTGCCTTTCACGCCTAGATTTTCATACCCATCAGAAATCAACTTGTTATGTATGAAGTCAGGCTTAGTGTTTTTTTGTTTTTTTTCTGTGTCTGGTTGTCACCGCACCATTTACTAGAAAGACTCTCTTCTCCCTGCCTGCTCAGCTTACCACCTTTGTCCTGAATCAACATGTGCTTAGGTCTGTCTGGGGCCTCTCTGGGATTTCTTTGTTACGTATCTACGTTGTCCTAATTACTGTGCTTTATAAGTGAGGCTTGATAGCAAGTAGAACAAGTTATATTTTGATATTAAAGAATATATTTTTCGGGCGGTGCGTGTAGCTCAATAAGTAGGGCACCGGCCCCATATACTGAGGGTGGTAGGTTCAAACCCAGCCCGGCCAACTGCAACAAAAAACAGCCAGGTATTGTGGCAGGTGCCTGTACTCCCAGCTACTTGGGAGGCTGCCTAAGCCCAAGAGCTGGAGGTTGCTGTGACCTGTGATGCTACTGCACTCTACCAAGGGCGACAAAGTGAGACTCTGTCTCTAAAAAATATATATATTTTTTTCAAATATTATTTATTGTTGGCACACAAAGTGACTGGTTTTTGTACCTTATATCTGGCAATTGTGCTAATCTATTAATTCTCATAATTTATCTGTAGATTATTTTGATTTGATTTTGAAATTCAATATAATGATGTCTTCTGTGAATAATGACTACTTTTTTTCCTTTCTAATTCTTTTTACTTGTAGGATGTTGGTGATGATAACAAGCATTCTCATCTCAGAAGGAAATCTTTCAACCTTCCCTAGTAAAAGTGATGTTTAGGATTCAGCATGGTGGCTCACACTTGTAATTCTAGCACTCTGGTAGGCCAAGGTGGGAGGATTGCTTGACGTTCGGAGTTCAAGACCAACCTAAACAAGAACAAAGCTTCACTAAAAATAGGAAAAAATAGCTGGGTGTAGGTGCTCTCAGCTAATCCAGAGGCTGAGGAAGGAATACTGCTTGAACCCAGGAATTGAGGTTGTAGTAAGCAATGATGATGCTACTCCATTCTAGCCTAGGTGACAGAGCAAGACTGTCTCAAAAAAAATGTCGTCAAACCAGGTACAGTGGCTTGTGCCTGTAATCCTAGCACTCTGAGAAGCTAAGGTGGGTGGACTACTTGAGTTCAAGAGCTCAAGACCAGCCTAAACAAGAGCAAAGACTCTGTCTCTACTAAAAATAGAAAAATTAGGCTCGGCGCCTGTGGCTCAAGCGGCTAAGGTGCCGGCCACATACACCTAAGGTGGCAGGTTCGAATACCCAGCCCGGGCCCGCCAAACAACAATGATGGCTGCAACCAAAAAATGGCTGGGCGTTGTAGTGGACGCCTGTAGTCCCAGCAACTTGGGAGACTGAGGCAGGAGACTCGCTTGAGCCCAGGAGTTGGAGGTTGCTATGAGCTGTGATGCCATGGCACTCTACCCAGGGGGATAGCTTGAGATTCTGTCTCAAAAAAAAAAAAAATAGAAAAATTAACCTGGCATTGTGGCAGGTGCCTGTAATCCCAGCTACTCAAGAGGATTATTTAAGCCCAAGAACTTGAGGTTGCTGCAAGCTATGATGATGCCATGGGACTTTACCCAGGGCATCAGGGCAAGTCTCTGTCTGGAAAAAAAAAAAAAAAAAGGCGCGGTGCAGTGGCTCATGCCTGTAATCCAGCACTCTGAGAGGCCAAGGTAGATGGACTGCCTAAGCTCATGGTCAGTCTGAACAAGAGTAAGACCCCCATCTCTAAAAACAGCTCGGTGTTGTGGTAGTCACCTGTAGTCCCAGCTACTTGAGGCAAGAGAATTGCTTGAACCAGGAGTCTGAGGTTGCTATGAGCCATTGGTACCCTACCAAGGGTGACAAAGTGAAACTCTTGTATAAAAAAATATATATATGTACATTAGGAAATGTTTAATCTTTTTGGTTCTAAGAGTTTTTGTCTGTAAGCCTGGCATTATTTCTTCCTTAATTATCTGGTGGAATTCACTATGAAAACATTTAGGCCTGGAGTTTTCTTTGTGAGAAAATTTCTAATTACAAATTCAATTTAACAGACAGAGGACTATTCATATTCTCATTCTTTTTATGTCAGTTTTAGTAGTCTTATTTTTCTAGGAATAAGACTAAAGTAGTTGGAATTACAGGCACCTGCCATAATGCCAGGCTAATTTTTCATCTAACTTGCCAATGTATTAGTAAAAGTTGTTCTTAATGTCTTTTGACTCTCTGTGAGATCTATAATTAAGGCCTTATTCATCCCTCCCATTTCTTTTCTTTTTTTTCCTTTTTGGATGGAGTCTTATTGTGTCACCTTAAGTAGAGTACTGCAACCTCAGACTTCTGAGTTCAAGCAATCCTCCTGCCTCAGCCTCCCAAGTAGCTGGGACTAGGTGCCCACAGCCCTGCCCAGCTAGTCTTTTTATATTTTCTATTTTTAGTTTTTTTGCCTCTTGCAGGATTCCAGTCACATACTGCAGGCTTCCTATATCTCTGTCTCCTACTCTCTCAACTCTATTTTCTATTCTTGTATTTCATTGTAGGTATGTTCCTTTGACCTAGCTTTAGGTATACAATTATGTCTTCAGTTGTGTCTCATTTGCTGAAATCCTAGTTTTGGTTATTATATTTTTCAGTTCTATAATTTGTTAGGATTTTTTTTTTTGAGACAGTCTCACTTTGTCACCCTTATAGAGTGCTGTGATGTCATAGCTCACAGCAACCTCAAATTCTTGGGCTCAAGTGATTCTCTTGCCTCACCCTCCAGAGTAGCTGGGACTACAGGTGCCTGCCACAACGCCTGGCTAGTTTTTTGTTGCAGTTTGGCCGGGGCCGGGTTTGAACCTGCCACCATCAGTATATGGGACCAGTGCCCTACTCACTGAGCCACAGGCACCACCTGTTAGAATCTTTTTTAAAAGTTAAATGCTCTAGTTCTCTGCCATAATTGAGTATTATATTTTCTCTTTTGATCTCAGTAAGAATGGATCTGACAACTCCAGCATCTAGAGTTTCTCTTTATCTCTTCCAATTTTTGGCTGGTTTTCCTTCAGCTTATCTTGATGTGCTTCTTTACTTATTATATGCCAGATGTTATATTGAAAAAAATAGATAAATAATTTGAAGTTTACTATTTGCTTACCCTGGGTAGAGTGCTGTAGTATCACAGCTCTCAGCAACCTCCCATTCCTGGGCTCTAGCGATTCTCCTGCTTCCGCCTCCCAAGTAGCTGGGATCACAGTCACCCGCCACAATGCCTGGCTATTTTTTGGTTGTAGCCCTTGTTGTTGTTTGGCGGGCCCAGGCTGGATTCGAACCCATCAGCTCAGGTGTTATGTGGCTGGCGCCTTAGCTGCTTGACCTACAGGAGCCGAGCCTTACTATTTGCTTTTAGGAGTGTCTTGGCTGTAACAATTTTGGAACTTAATCTAAATTTCAGGGGATTGAAATGAGCAGAGCCCATGCTACAATCCCTGCAAGACTGCTTTGAATCAACTAGCCCTTATTTCTAGGGCAGCTCTTTAAGGTCTCTACCTGAGTTGCAGAGGTTTACTTGAGGTCTTCCTCCCCACCAACCTCTCTGGGACTCTGAACATCATTTTTTTGTGCCCAGGGTCCAGAGAGGTTTCCAGTCACCTCTGTTGGAATCAGCCAGCACTCCTGGGGAGGTGCAACTGGTGTCACGTCTCTGGATTTGTGTTCTCTTGGATCCTGCCTGGTAGAGCTCCACTACTCTGCTAACTCTCTGATGCCTTCAAGGTCGTTTTTCTTTCCTTTTTTTTTCTTAAGACAGTTTCACTATGTTGCCCTTAGTAGAGTACCATGGTGTCACAGCTCACAGCAACCTCCAACCCTTGGGCTTAAGCGATTCTCTTGCCCTAGCCTCCCAAGTAGCTGGGACTACAGGCACCCACCGTAACGCCCAGCTATTTCTTGGTTGCAGTTGTCATTGTTTCCAGGCCCAGGCTGGGTTTGAACCTGACAGCGTAGGTGTATGTGGCTGGCGCCCTACTCAGTGACCTATGGGTGCTGAGCTTTCAAGGTCATTTCTCATTTATTTTATTGATTGATTGATTGATTGAGACAGAGTCTCACTATGTCACCCTCAGTAGAGTGCCGTGGCGTCACAGATCACAGCAAACCTCTAACTCCTGGGCTTAGGTGATTCTCTTGCCCCAGCCTCCCGAGTAGCTGGGACTATAGGCACCCGCCACAACGCCTGGCTATTTTTTGTTGCAGTTTTGGCCAGGGCCAGGTTCAAACCTGCCATCCTCGGTATATGGAGCCGGCACCCTACCCACTGAGCCACAGGTACCACCCGTCAAGGTAATTTTTCATTTTTGTTTTTATTCACTTCTTCTGGCTGTCTTCAGAAGAAACAGGCTGGCCTACTACCTAGCGCATGTTCCAGAAAGTCTACCGAAGCTTACTTAGGGGTGATGATAGCAGGATGGATGCCCCTGTCCAGATGGACCACAGGTGGCCCCTGCTCCAGAACCTCCACACCCTGATGAGCCTGGGCCCAGGCCATATGCAGTAGAGAGGCCTGGACTATGACATTAGATGGGGCTGAATTTAAATTCACACTTGCTACTAGCTGGAAAGCAGAAGGCAATGATATTAATTTTGAGTCTCAGTTTCCTGAGACGAGAAAAGAAAGAAATAGAAATATGTCCACCAAATAGGATTAGGAAGCTTGGATAAGCCCACACAGAGAAAGTATTCATAGTCCCTATGGAGCTCAACCTCAAGCTTTGTATACAGTGGGCACTAATTAAGTGAAAGTGAAGAAATGAAGAATTAGAATGGTTAATAGCTACCAAAATAGGAAGTGAACACTGCAAGCAAGGCAGCCCTCGGGAAGGAGGTATGCGGTTAGGATGTAGGAAGGGTATCTGGGCAAAAGGAACAGCATGAACAAAGGTTCAGAGGAGGGAACCTGAGGCCTAGCACTGGAAGAGCGAGTGTTTAGGTCTGGATGGAGAGAGGCACAGGCCAGACGGCTGCAGGCTGCACACCAGGCTCAGCAGTCTGTCCTTCACTGGCACAGTGATAAGCAAAGTGTCTGACTGGGACCTGACCTGATCCACTCTGAATGTGCATAAGGCTGGCTGGGCAGCAAACAGGAAATAAACTGGGTGGAGTGGGGATGAGGAAAAAGTGGAGGGAGGAAGACAGGTGGCCAGAGAGAACACCAAAGGCTGGTACAAGAGCCCAATGACAGTAATGACATGAATGTGGACAGTGGAGGACGGCACCAAGCAGAGGCTGTCCTGAATGTCCTGTGCAAGCTCTGGGCCCCCATTTCCCAGGGCCTCTGCAAACTCACAGCCATAAGGGTTGGTGCTTTTAAAAGTGACATCGATGGGGAAGTTCCACACCAGTTCTCGGCGCACATCTTGGCTCTTGGATGTGATCTGTGAGATTCCCTCCTCCAGACCCTGTGGGAACAATGACAGAGTCAGCTGGTATCTGACCGTGAGGCTGTCATGGCTCCTCCCCTTGCCTTGGGCAGGCAGTTCGGAGGGCTGTATACTCAAGTACCATCTACGAAGACACTAACTTCAGAAAAACAGGGGGATGAGGTAACAGAGCATCTCTTAGTCCTATCAGAGATGATAGGAGACAATGCGGGAGGCCAGCCACTCTCCTAGGACTGTATCTGTCCCCTCTTGCCTCACTGAAGGCAATGGCACCAGCAATGTCTGCGCTCTCTCCTATACCACTCTCACCCGGATCATCCCCCTGGACATAAGCACATATATGATTTTCTCAGTCCCAAGCTCTCTCTCCTTATTCTACCTCCTCCTCCACCTACCTGCTCATTCTTTGCTCCCCTTATGGCAAAACCCCTTAAAAGAGTAATTGCACTCACCAGCTCCAGTTCCTCCTCTGCTATTCTTTCGTTGACCTACGGCAATCTGACTACTGGCTCTACCACTCTACCAAAGTGTTTTTCAAATAACACCAGTGGCCTTGACATTTGCTATACCATAGTTACTTCTGTCATCATCTTACTTGCCATAGCTGATCACTTCTGGAAGGTGATCTGCTTCCTGAGGTGCTCCTTCTCAGTGCTGTGTTATCCTGAGGCTACACCTCTGGTCGGCTTCTCCACCAGTACTTGGTGATTTCACTAGCCTCAGAGCTTTCTTTTTTCTTTGAGACAGAGTCTCACGGTATTGCCCTCAGTAGAGTGCCATGGCGTCACAGCTCACAGCAACCTCTAACTCTTGGGTTTAAGCGATTCTCTTGCCTCAGTCTCCCAAGTAGCTGGGACTACAGGTGCCCGCCACAATGCTGGCTATTTTTTGGTTGCAGTTGTCATTGTTGTTTAGCAGGCCCAGGCCGGGCTTGAACCTGCCACCCTCGGTGTATGGGGCCAGCACTGTAACCATTGTGCTACGGGTGCTGCCCAGCCTCACAGCTTTCAATGTGGTCTAGATGTTGACAATTCCCAAACTCCTGCCTCCAGCCTGGCCCTCACCTCTGCACTCCAGATCAGCATCGCCCATCTCCCACTGCCACCCTCACATCCCCCCTTGGGATATCTAGTGGGTGTCTCAATCTTAACCCATGCTGGGCTAAGCTCTAGGGAGTTTGCCCAAATCTGCTCTAAGCATAATAATCTCACTGAAGGGTACTCTCTACTTCCAAAAGTGCTCAGGCTAAAAACCTGGTGTGATTTTTTTTTTTTAGACAGAGTGTCACTCTGTTGCCCTGAGTAGAGTGCTGTGCTATTATAGCTCACAGCAACCTCAAACCCCTGGGCTCAAGTGATCCTCTTGTCTCAGTCTCCCAAGTAGCTGGGACTACGAGTACTGGCTAATTTTTCTATTTTTAATAGAGATAGGATCTTGCTCTTGCTCAGGCTGGTCTCAAACTCCTGAGCTCAAGCAATCCACCTGCCTCAAACTCCCAGAGTGCTAGGATTTACAGGCATGAGCCACCACACCATGCCAAAGGGATCTTTTCAAAAGAGTCAGCTCACTTTCTTCTCTGTCATACTCTCTGATGAGATCCTTTCTCCCCCTTGAGTAAAGGTCATGGTCCTTACTCTTACCTTTAAAGCCCTATAAGATCTGCCCCCTGCCCCAGGGCCTTTGTATTCTTTATTTGTGCGTGGAGAGTTCTTTCCACAGATTTCCATGTGGTTTGTTCCCTTACTTCCTCAGACTTTGCTCAAAGTTGCCTTTTCAGTGAGGCCTTCCCTGATTGCCTTATCTGGAGTCTAGCCTCCCTCTTACCCTTCATACCTCTTGCTTCCTGACTTTGTTTTCTCCCCTTATTAGCTCCCTCTCCTTCTTATTAGCTAATATTCTAGAATATTGCTATTTAATATCTGTCTCTCCTCTACAACAATGTGCACTCCAAGAAGACAGGACTTTTGTCTGGCTTTGTTCACCACCCTATCCCCAGTATCCAGAAGACTCACAATCAATAGATTTTCAATGAATGGGTGAATAGAAACTAAGTTATTATCACAGTTCTACAGCTGAGGAAACTGAGGCTTGGGGAGGTTAAATAAGTGAAGCCTCCATTTCCTTAACTGCTGTGAGGATTAAATGAGCGCTTTGCAAATAGTAACATGTGCTGGCTGAAGTCATCTCCAGATCTCTATAGGCTGCCCCTTGGGAAGTCTCAGCAGGTGACAGCCTGCCCTGCCTTCTGACTCTCCAGCATCCTCCCCTGCAGCTCAGGAGAGGCCAAATGGTGAGGGCTTGGCCTCCAGTTCCACAGCCCTGCCGCTCCTCAGCTGGATTGCTGGGCCTGCCTGCTCACCTGGCCCATGTGGCCCTTTTTGCTGACATACACAAGCTCACAGGACCAGATATGTGATTGAGTGAAATCTTGGGGGGTTGGGGAGCCCAATTATGGCTATGTTCTCTTCTCTGGCTTTACCAGGAACAAACTGAAGTTTGGGTTCCCTCTGAACTTGGTGTCTACCTCTTGAGTGGTTCTGAGCACAGAGAGAAAGGGTATGATAAACACCTTCAGAAACCCCAACAGTCATGAAGGCCATGAGTAAGGTAGGCTCAAGAATCAAGCTTACCGCTGTAGGGGCCCAGTCCTGGCCATACACAAAGCAGTACTTGCAGTAGAGGTCATCGTACTCTGGGAACTGTGGGAAAAGCACACACATACTCTGTTTACTGGGATTCATGCTGAGGCCAATGCATCTGATAGCAGCCTACAGAATTAGGCAACATGAGGCACCTGGGCTGGCATCTAAGGACAGCTAGGGATGTGGCTATAGTTCAGTGTAGAGTTCAGTGCAGCAAATGTTGCTACTGCTCCTGGGCCTGGGTCTTCTCTCTGATACGCCCTTCCTACGTCTTCATATGCAGGACTCCTGCTCATCCTTCAAAACATATCCTTCTGTGAACCTGCCCTAACTCCCAGATTGGTTTAAGGGCTCCCACTTAGCCTTTCAGCCCCTGTGCTTCCCTCTATCAAAGCACCGATTGTGTCTGTGACTGTCAGCCCCCCTGGACGGTGAATAGGGAACAGGTTTGATGCCTTTCTGTGTCCCCAGTGCTGGCACAGGAGTGGGCACAGACAAGGTCTAAAGGAATGGTGCTGAAGTGAAAGGTGTGAGAACCCAGGAAGCCATCAGGACATACTTGGGTGGAGCTGAAGGCCTGAAGAAAGGGAGGGAGAAGGATGGGGAGGGGGCTGACAGCACAGACATATGTGACCCAGCCTAGCTGAAAGCCCCTACTGGGATAGAGAAAAGAGGGGGAAGGTGGTCCTAGGTGGATAGGGCAGGAGCTGTACCCCTGCTGAAAGAGGAAGACAGGAGACACACACTAAGCATCAGGCCCTGTCAGAGCTTTACCTGAACCATCTCAGTTAATCCTCAGAGTAATATAAATAATACATGGCCATCTCCAATAGCCTGGAAGGACAGCCTAGCAAAGCTTTGAAGTCAGACAGACTTGGTTTCAATGCCCTGCTATGCACGTCCTTTGGGTACGTTTTCCCAGCTGTGAAATATGGATGTAGTAATAATACCCAGTGCAGAGGCTGCGGTCAGCACTAAGTAAGCAGCGCTGAGCATAAAGTTGGGCGCATAGCAAGGACTTGCTGAATGTGGAGGGTCTGTTGTTGTTAGAGTCGGGGTTTTGCTGTGTTCTCCAGTCTGGTCTCCAACTCCTGGCCTCAAGCAATCCTTGTGCTTCAGCCTCTTAAATTGTTGGGATTGATTACAGGTGTGAGCCACCGTGCCTGGCCTAGTTTTTATTTACTTACAATAAATGGTTCTTAAAGCATAAGAGAATGGACAGAGTAGTCTGACAGGCACACACAACGTCCGATCTGGCTAACCAAAGCATCCAGATTGGAGAACATACTTGGGTGGAGCGGAGGCCCTCCAGCTCGTCCTAGGGGTTCCAAGCGCAGGGCGCTCGTAGCGCATGGCCCGGCACACGGGGGAACAGACCCCGAAACTCGGACAAGCCTCAGCTCCTCCTGTCACAGCGCCAGGGCTCTGTGGCTCAACCAAGCGGGCAGGATCCGAGCCAGGGGCCACGGGCCTGGCTGAGTGGAACGCCGGTACCAGCTTAACCTCTCAGGCTTGTTTCCACACCCGCACATGGAGGCTACGGATTCCAGCAACCTCGCGCCAAACCTCTCACCGCTGGTTCCCATCCCTGCCCCACCTAGAGGCTCGGGGGAATGACCTGGCTCTCCAGGGCCACACGCCAGCCCCGAGGACTGCGGGAAAGGCCCCCAGGGCACCCGCGGCCGCTCACCTGGGCGCTCTCCACTTGCCCATTGACCATGAGTAAGAAGACCGTGGGAGTCGCAGCCGCCATGGCACCGCCACGGCACCGCCACGGGTTCGAGAGACCCAACTCCGGCCGCGCGCGTGGTTGCTAAGAGGCAGCGGGGTTGCCTAGAAACAGACGGCGTAGCGCGCGGGACACGTTTCTCGCAGCAACACCTTCGCAAAGGCCCGGCAGGCGTGTGTGGCAGTGCGCAGGCGCAGGCGTGGGCGCTGCAGGGAGAGGCGGGGCCCCGCATCCCTCTTCCGATGGCTGCTAGGGTGGTGCTTGCCGTGCAGAGGGCGGGCGTCGTGACCCGTAGGGTGGAAGGCACCCCACCACACGGTCCAGTTACACCCATGGGGAATGTGAGTCTACTTTGACTCGGCCCTGCTCCGCCCCGCAGCGCGGAGACGAAAAGAACGAGGTCACAACTCAATCCTGCCGGAAGCCAAGTGTGTAAATACCCATTGTCCACTAGACAGCGCTGTGGTCTCGCCGCGGGGACAGCCGAAAGCGGCTGCCGGGGTTAAAGCTGGAAGACGAAAGATACAACTTAATTCTAGCCCAAGAATATGGGGAGGGGGTGGGGAAGGGGAGGGGAGAAGGGCGGTTGGGTGGTGGGAGGGTGACCGGAAAGATCACCTATGTATCTGTCTAACAAGGGTACAAGTGAACTTTTCTAGAACTAGAATATAAATGTTTTGATACAATGACTAAGCAAATGACATGAAATTTATGTTAACCAG
>CAUYQV010108954.1:0-15154 GCA_963574575.1 Galagoides demidoff
GCTGCAACCAAAAAATGGCCGGGCGTTGTGGCGGGCGCCTGTGGTCCCAGCTACTTGGGAGGCGGAGGCAGGAGACTTGCTTTAGCCCAGGAGTTGGAGGTTGCTATGAGCTGTGATGCCATGGCACTCTACCCAGGGGGATAGCTTGAGGCTCTGTCTCAAAAAAAAAAAAAAAAGAAGTGTTCTCCTATGAAAATCAAGATCACACCTAGGTGTCTTCCTGCCTAATCTTGACCCAGCTCCCAGCTACTAGTAGGCAAATGCTTCCATAAACTCAGACCCACCAACAATAAACAATAATTAGATTACAGTAAGGCAATCTAAATCAAGGTTTAAGAAAAATAAAGTTCTCTCTTCTACAGAGACAAAGATTTAATAATATATTCAATTCATGTTACAGAAGAAAACAGTAACTTAGTAAAGAGTAATTGCATTCAAGTTACTACACTACCAGTAGGCTTCAACAGAACTGTGCTTTATACTTGCAAGATTGAAAGGGGCCATCAGTATGGTCCCTCCAGACTGTGTCATATAGACATTCAGATTCCCCCTCCCTAACACCAAAAGGAAGAAATTGCTTAACATCACAAAAATGACCTGTTTTCTGGCTCCCAAAGAAAAATACACAGCCCAGCCCCCCCTTCACTCTTAAGGCACCATGTTTAAAAGAATGATATAAGGTACATTAAAGAAAATTTATCTGATTTGGTAACTCACGAGTTAGAACAAGAAACAGATGAATTACTTTTTTTCCTTTATGTCAGATTAAAAGTATCGCAGAATCTGTCATGGCTGTGAACACAGAGGCTCAGAGCATAGCCCTCTTAACCTTCCTCACCGTCATTTAGAAGACAGGAGTGTTAGCAGTTTCATTTTGAACCCCCATGGTGGTCAGTTTCTCCCTGTGGTGTGTTCACAAAGATCTTGTTACTGAGGAACACGTGGGGGCCTCACAGTAAGATCTGTGGCAGCACAGGCAGCCTGAGTCTCACCCTGCAATGCCTGTGATCTATCAGGTCATACTTAGTTCCCCAAATGGCATTTCCAAATGCATTTGCACACAGTGATGATATCTCTAATGTTTGATTATATTCACAATTTTAAAAAAACTTTCATTATTCAAAAAGCTTTATTCTTGAAGACATGTTTAAAAACTGAAAATCACTGATCCTTGCGATCAGTTCAGAGTTGGAGACAGGAATACTTGCCATTGCTCATTGACTGGATGCTTCCTCGGGTCACTCTTGCTTTTGCACGGACCTTTATCTGTTCTCACCGCAAAAGTGCATCTCAATGTGTTTTCCCCCAGGAAAATCTCTTGCTTGGTTATTAATATTTTCAGCACCATGTGAACACACGCAGCAAAACTGTCTTTGTGCAAATGTGACTTACATTTTTAAAACACAAACAGCAAATAAAACACTTCATTACGCAATGGCTGCCATTATCCTAATGAAAATTTTTATTTATTAAATTGATTTATGGCCCTGTAACATAAGAGAATTCTTTGCTAGTCATTTGGACGGGAGATAATCACTTTGTATAATGAATTTTGAAATTTTGGAAAACAAAAATATATAATTCTATAGCAAACCTCTGACTATAAAGAGCTGACCCCTGCCTGCATCCTACACCCATTGTAGAGTAACCCCTTGTGCTAACACCACCCAGCTGCTTCATAAATCCTTCTGTGGCCACCAACCACAGTTCTTCCCATCTGGAAGGACTTGGTAATTCAGATCATAATCCACTATAGAAAAAAGAAGATGAAACGCACCACAAAAGCCACGGTTTCTGAATATTTGCAGTATTCTTTTGTAGTAAACTTCTGGGAAAATAAAACTGATTAAGTTTTTTGGAGGGTGGGATACTTTCTGCCCGCTTGTCATGAGACTGTGGTGCCATGTGGCATTGTAAATGAATTCAGGAACAATTCTCAGAATCCTGTGCAACCTGAACCAAGCCCATTGGATATATTTTTCATTGTGTAGCTTTTTGTGCCCCTGTCACACTATAACATGGTAAAATGCTCTAAAAGATGAAATCAGGTTTGGAAGAGTTTGGTTTTAAGATGTGACTTTTTTTTTTACCATGTCAAAAAAAAATGAGGAATAGCTAATTTGATAAAGAAAGTCAATGGGAAAATGATCATTTAACAGAACCATTTCATTGCAGACTATACTTCTAAACCAAGGATAATTTTAAAGTATATAGCATGAATCAACAAATTCAGAATGTTAGCACTATAGTGGGCTTGGTCTCAAAAAGGAATATTTAGGACTTAAAGGAGAATGCTATCTTTAGTAATTTAGTAAATTATTTGAATTTTAAGAGGGGAAAAAACTAGTTACATTAGAGTGTTACTGTCCTTGAACGTAAATCAGCCTTAATGGAATTGCCTCAGTGCCAGCAGGGGAGAATATTTTGGAAAAGCTATAGACATCAAAGGTGTTTATAGCTGGGATGGGATTTTTATTTTTCTTATTTTTTGAGACCAGATCACAGTCTGTCACCCAGGCTGGAGTGCAGTAGCACAGTTATAGCTGACTACATCCACGCTCAAGTGATTCTTCTACCTTAGCCTCCCAAGTAGCTGGGACTACAGGCACGAGCCACCATGGGAAGCTAATTTTTTTTAATTTTTTATAGAGATGGGGTCTTCTGTGTTGCCTAAGCTGGTCTCAAACTCCTCAAGCAGTCCTCCTACTTTGGCCTCCCAAAGTACTGGGATTCCAGGCCTGAGCCACTGTGCCCAGCTTCTAAAGCTTGCTTCTTGTTTCTGTCAGGTTTGGACTGGGATTTTTAAAAGTCAAGTGCCAGATTAGAATGAGGCATCCTGGGCTTAAAGAGGTAATCCAGATCCTTAACACATACAACCAGGAACTTTAATGGACACAAACTCACATGGGAGTAACTGTCTTATTAATTCATTTTAGGTTTGTCTCTGAGCCCTCGTTTTGCCAGATTGAAAATAAAAGAAAAAATAAAAACACTAATGCTAAACATTTCTAGGTAAACTCAGTCTAATTCAGCCATTCCCCAATCCCTTCAGGTTTAGAACATGGCCACGTACATGTTCATCCTCTCCCCCGTTGATGCTAAACTTGGGCCTCTTACAGGCACATCCCTGCACAGGGGGTGGGGATGGGGATGGGGTATCCATGTCTCAGTCTGGAATCACCACTCTTCCCTGCTGCCTCATGTCTGGGATATGTGTGGACATGGTAACTGGAGACTGGACCATCTCTGGTCCAAGGTGCTCTCTTGGCCCCCTTCTGCCTCCCTCCTCAGTGAGTTCCTCTGAGATGCAGCCACGTTCTTTCTTTAACCCAGAGAGGCACCATCCATCCATCCATGCCCACCATTCTGATGTGTCACCTCCCTCTAGCCAAGTAACCCCTCTGCAGCCCTGAGTCCATAACTTCTCTTTCACAGCTAATTTATCCACCCACCCATTCAAGACATAGAAACCCCTGGGGGGCTGCCATCTGCTACTTTGGTGCTGCAGGAACTCTCCCCAACCCTACGTAGCCCTGCACCTGGGTTGCCATTTCTACTCTGCAGGCCCTACTCCAGGTTCATACAGGAGACACTGTTGAGTCTTACCTGGCAGCTGCCATCATCCACGAAGGGCAACAGAGATTCCCTTGACCCTGTGCTCTCCCATCTTGAAGAGAATGTTGTTATCAGCCCTATAACTCACAGAGGTGGACTAATACAGGAACCAGGTACCAGGTGGCAACCCCTCTGACCCCTGATGTTGCTGCTACATCTCTAGCTCCCTCTCCAAACTGTATCCTTTCCCTCCCCAGCTTGAAAGCTCTATACAAGGAGAGGGCAAGTTGTCTTCTGCCTGTTCTGGTCCTGGTTCATTATCTCCCATCTTTTACCTGGATCTGTGCCCTCTAGCCTTCAACTCTAACCCTTAGCTTTCTTCTCTGTTCCATTCTGACAACACCTTGATAGGCCAAATAATGGCCTGAGCCTCTCCCCAGAAAGAGGTATGAACAAGAAGGACAAGAGGAATTCAGCATTCACTGTCCCAAAACATTGTCCTGTTGCACACCAACTCATTCCAATTACATGTGACTTCTTGTATCAGACCTGCTAATTCTGGGCAAGTTGATCTTAGGAATCTAGAACTCAATGCCCAGTAGCTCTATTAATGACTCAAAGGGTCCTTAACTCAGGAGTTTAGAGGGGGCACCAAGTGGGTTATTTGAAATCTAAAATAAGGACCAAGGTTAACTGGTGAGTTCGTAAAGTATTGTATCAACTATGAGTACAACTATGTTGATACATACTCTGAGTATCTGTACTCATAGTTCATACAGTCCCCATTTCACAAGCTGGGGAGGGAAGGAACTTAGTTTGGAGAGAAATCAAGGATGTAGCAGCAGCACTGGGGCTGGCAGCTCACTCCCCTTTGGAAGAACTTATTGAGCCTATGTTTCTGCACTGAGTGCACCAGTGAAACAGTCCCCATTTTCCAAATACTTTTGCCTATATCAGGGATTCTTTTCTATCAGCCTCTTTTAAAACCCTGGGTGCTGCTTTTTAACTCCTTCTTACTAGGTTACACATGTGGGTTATACTTCACTTGCTCCAGAACTGGTAAGCTGTGTCCTTAAAAAGCATTATGAGCACATAACTGAGTGACAAGAAAACTCGTGCAAACTTGCATCATCTTTTGAATGAAATATAAAAAATTTTTTTAGATTTGTTGTATTTGTTGTAAATTTGTTTAGATTTAGAGTTGTTGTATATTACGGTAATATTGGAAATTTTCTATACACACAACTAAAAATTTCAAAATAAAAATTATATTCTATCTATCAATCCTATAAATATCAAATCTTTTATCTGGTTACTCCTTTTCTTTTAGGGAGAACATGTCACTGTTGACCATTTTTCTCATATCATAAACATGTATCTGTAACCCATACACATTCTTGGCCCGACATAGCCATTTTTTGTTACTCTCAAACGAGTTTCCAGCAAAGGTGAAGGATTCCCACTATTCTCAAAAAACTAATTGATATTTTCTATTAAATACAGGATATATTAGCTGGACTCTAAGAAGGACAAAGTTATATCCATTTATTCTTGGCTTATTTCAGATATGGCCAGGTTATCTTCTCTGTGTATTTGGAAGGATAGAGAGGGAGGGTGGGGCACTGTCTGGGAGACTGAGCACAGAGGATTAGGGGAGACACTGAGGATTAGGGGGGAAGGAATGAGATGACAGCAGAGGGAGATAATGGCAATGGCACAAAGAAAGTCAGATATAGATTAATGGGATCCAGAGTCAGGGACACAGGCAACTCCTGTGGGCAGGTTATTTAACATTTTTTGTGTCTACATTTACTTCATCTATAAAATAATGGCAATGCCCTCAGGGTTTGGAGAATCAGAAGAAAGCACATAAGTATAAGCAGGTTTGTGGAGGCTGGAATGGAGTAGTATTGGGAAGAATTCATGTTTAGGGCTCATGATTCAGCCTGCCTAGATTTCCAGGAATATTTCGCAGGTCTCTCAGAAGGTCAAGAATCTCTCCCCAGAGTTGCAATGTATTGTTGATGGTCACCTTGCGATATATCAGTGTTGACCCCACCCTCTGATTTCTGTTCTCTTCCTTTTTCTAGCTTCTCTCCTTAGTTTTAGGGAAGAGCCCAACCATGATTGGGCTGTGTAAGCTCAAAGTTCTAGACTTTTCCACAAGGGTGCCAGGAGCAGGGGAGACAAATGTGTCCAGAGGAAATCATGTTTCTCCCTGTTGGTCAAATGCATCAATGGAAGTTGGCATTTAGTACCAGGAGAAAGGGCTTCCTCCCTGAGAAGGCACATCCGTTCCAGAAATCCATATCCCATTAAGTGGTTTTAAAACCTCAGTGCTTTTCTATGTCTAAGCCTTCCTGACCATTCATTTCCTTGCTTCCTGAAAGTGGAGGCTGTCAAATCGGTCACTGCAGCAGAGAAATGCTTCAGTGAGTTTTACTTCTTCCCTCTCCCCTCAGGCTTCCTAGAGCTTGAGGCGTAAAGTGGGGGCAAGAGAGAAGCCTCTGGTATGAGTTGATGGTGATAAGAAACTATGTGAATGTGACTTCTAACGTAGGACAGGATGAAGTTGTTTGTTTTTTTAATCTCATATTTCATGCAGGGCTGGGCTGAGGATGTGGCAGGCATGGCGTATGCCCTACGTTCACTGCCAGAGGGGGCTCCCTGCCTGCCACAGGTGAGAGCCAGCTCTGGGGTGCCTGCCCCAATGGGGGTGGGGGGTGGAGAGGGCCCCGTGGGGGGCAGGGTGGGGAAGGATCGGTGTCCAGGAGGACCTTGCCACAGATTCCACAACCACGTTTCATGAATGTCATTTTATCAGATCATAAATGACATTGTGACAGGTTTTAAACCCTTGTATTTTTATGTCTTATGTTCTCTTCTCTGGGACACTACAGAAGAATGTAAAGCGTATATGCAAATGTCTGAAAATTTGGGCTTGCATTCAGTTAAGTGAATTGGAGTGCTTTACCATCCTGATATTTCAAGTGTGTTTTAATATGAAGTGTTAGCTGTGTCCCATTAAGGCTGGCAGCCACCAACTCAAAACAAATTACATGTCTTATTTCACAAATAAGACATCGAATTATGGTCCTGGACATGATATATTTTTACCTTAATTTTTTTTAAAGATCTTGAAATTCAGACTCTACCCCTACCTTTTCCTGACTCCCTTAATCCATATAATCTGGCAAATGACTTATTGACAGCATGTTCAGCACCTCCTCTCTACGCCCTATCTCCAAAGGCAAAGCTCTCGTAAAATATCGCCCCCATGCAACCCATTCTCATTTTCTACTTTCCAGGTTCTTTTTTAAATTTCTTTTAATATCACCGGCCAGACTTGCCAGTCCCAAATCTCCATATCATAAAGCATCATGTGTACATATATGTCACCAAAATAGCTTTCAAATTCAAGTACCAAAAACACTGTCACAAGAGAAACCAAGGGTGGTTCACCAATTAACCCTGAAACCTTTATCATATGTTGAAAGCAAAAAAAAAAAAATTTTTTTTAAGTTTAAATGCATGTCTAACCTTCTCAACCTATTTTACAAATAGGTCTTGATAATCCAACCTCTTTGGCTCCTGTAAACAGCATCTGAAATGCAAACATGCTATCTGCATATGGGGTTCCCCTCCTTTTTATTGTTACATCCTTCGCCTTCCCTCTTTTTGCAGTGGTCAGTATACATCCGAGCTGCTGTCCGGAAAGAAAAAGGTCTGCCCATCCTGGTGGAGCTGCTCCGAATAGACAATGACCGAGTGGTGTGTGCAGTGGCCACAGCTCTCCGGAACATGGCCTTGGACGTCAGAAATAAGGAGCTCATTGGTATGTCACTTCTAATGCACAGAACCTTGGGTTTTAGATGACGGTGTTTTCTTGCGTGGTGCATGTGGTTGGAACCATGTGTGGGTCATATGCTGCATTCATTACAGGCCTCACTGTTTTCCCAGCTCTTCTCCTAAATTTAGATCTAATGCACTGATTTATCTTTTAGGATTTAGAAGAAATTGCAATGTATGTTGACATTTCTAATCCTTGCAAATTAAAAAGGACCACACCACTCAGCACTTGATACTGTCTCCCATGCTCTGAGTCTCTGTCAGGATATTTATTTGTTTGCTTTCCATGTGGTGAGCAGAGAGATTCTAATGAGACACGTGATACTTTTCTTCCCCTCTCTATTTTTGGTTTATGGGTGAGACCATACTGTGACTTCTTAAACATTTTTCAAATCATCTCCCTTTCATTTGATATTTAAGAAATGCAGAAGATGTTTTATTAATGAAGCACTAAAAAGGTAATACATTCACACATTTCTTCAACAAATATTTATCTGGGACCTCCTTTGCTCCACACCTCTTCTGGGCTGAGAGACTATATCAATGAGAAAAACAGGCAGAAAAGCCCTGCCCTTGTGCAGTTTATATTTGAGAGAGGGGAGATGAGCAAATGTGTTACATGGTATGTTAGAAAAATCCTATAGTGTAAAAAGTGCAGGGTAAAGAAGCCTGTAATTAGTGAGGTTGTAGGCCTTTTTTTTTAATTGAAGTGAAATTCACATAACATAAAATTGACCATTTTAAAGGCTACCATTAAGTGACAGTTAGTATAAATATATTGTTGTACAACTATCACCTATATCAAGTTCCAAAACATTTTCATTGCCCCACAGGCAAGCCATGTACCCATAGTGGTCATTCTCCATACCCTGCCGTGGCAGCCACCAGTCTGCTTTCTGCCTGTGGATTTCCCTATTCTGGACATTCCATGTAAATGGAATGATATACCGTAGAACCTCCATTGTTGACCACCTCCCTGCATTGACCAGCTCCCTAAGTTGATTACTTTTCATAGACCAGACATCCACCACATGTACATGTCAGTGTAGTAGGCCTAATTCCTTATGTTGACCACCTCTGTAGATTGGATCAGTTAGTTAGTCATTTGGGTGGTCAATTTACAGTAAGCTGATAAATTGTAACATATATAATTATGGGGCAAAAAGTGATGTTATGACATACAGGTTGAACATGCCTAATCCAAAAATTTAAAATCTGAAATACTCCAAAATCTAAAATTTTTTAACACTAACGTGATGCCCTTGGGAGTATTTCAGATTCGTAATTTTCAAATTAAGGGTGCTCCACTGGTATATATTCTGTAAATATTCCCAAATCTATAAACATCTAAAATCTCAAACACTTCTGGTTCCAAACATTTTGCCTAAGGGATATGCAACCTGTACGTATACAATGTGGAATGATGAAATCAGCCTAATTAACGTATCTTTCTCCTCCAGTAATTATCGTTTTTGTGGTAAGGACATTTGTACTCTTAACAATTTTGAAATATAAAATATATTATTACTAACTATAGCCACCACGCTGTGCAACAAACTCAAGAATCTTCTTCCTTCTAACTGCCTGAAACTTCTTACCCTTTGACCAACATCTCCCCATTCTTCCCACCCCCAGCCTCTAGTAACTACCATTCTACTCCGCTTCCATAAATTCACTCGTTTTATATTCTACATATATTATATAAGTTAGACCGTGTAGCATTCGTCCTTCTATGCCTGGCTTATTTCATTTAGCATAATGTCCTCCAGGTTCCTCCACATTGTCATAAATGATGACAGGATTTCCTTCCCTCGTATGGCTGAGTATTCCATCCTGCATGTACACCACATTTCCTTTATTCATTTTCCCATTGATGGACGCTTAGGTTGCTCTGTACCTTGACTATTGTGAATAATGATGCAATAAGACATCAGAGTGCAAGTCTCTCTTTAGCATATTGATTTCAAATCCTTTTGATATACTCAGAAGTGAGATTGTTAGATCATATGGTAATTCTATTTTTAGTTTTTTGTAGAACTTCTTCATATAGCTTTTATAATCACTACAGCAGTGAGTGAATGCACATTTCCGCTAACAGCGAGTAAGGGTTCCATTTTCTCCTGTTATCTTTTGTGTTTTTGATAATTCTGACAGGGGTGAGGTGATAGCTTATTGTGGTTTCAATTTGCATTTATTTAGTTATTGGTGATGATGAGCCTTTTTTTCATATATCACTTGGACATTTGTTCGTCCTTTGGGAAATATGTATCCCTGTCTTTTGCCCATTTTTAATTGGATTATTCAGGTTTGGGCTATTGAATTGTTTCAGTGCTCTGTATATTTTGGATATTAGTGCCTTACTAGATTTATGACTTGAAAATATTTTCTTTGACTCTGTTGTTTCTTTTGCTATGCAGAAGCTTTTTAGTTGGGTATAATCCCATTTGTCTATTTTTGCTTTTGTTGCCTGAGTGTTTAGAATCAAATCCAAAAAATAATGCGCCGACCAATATTGTATAGCTTTTTCTCTATATTTTCTTCGTTAGTTTTTCAACTTCCAGTCTTATGTTTAAGCCTTTAATCTATTTTGAGTTCATTTTTGTCTGTATAGTGTGAAATAAGGACCTAGTTTTAGTCTTCTATGAAAATGAATTATTTTACATGGATATCCACTTTAAGGTTACAGTTTTTTTTTTAATTATTAAATCATAGCTGTGTACATTAATGAAATCATGGGGTACAATATGCTGTTTTTACACACAACTTGAAATAATTTTATCAAACTGGTTAACATAGCCTTCACAGCATTTTCTCAGTTATTGTGTTAAGACATTTATATTCTATCTTTAGAGAATTTCGTATATACTCTTGTAAGATGCACCATAGGTGTGGTCCCACTGATTGCCCCCTCTCCACCCATCCTCCCCTTTCCCCATATTCTTGGGCTATAATTGAGTTATAGCTTTCATATGAAAACTATAAATTAGTTTCATAGTAGGGCTGAGTACATTGGATACTTTTCCTTCCATTCTTGAGATACTTTACTAAGAAGAATATGTTCCAGATCCATCCATGTAAACATGAAAGAGGTAAAGGCGCCATCTTTCTTAATGGCTGCATAGTATTCCATGGTGTACATATACCACAATTTATTAATACATCCATGGGTTGATGGGCACTTGGGCTTTTTCCATGACTTAGCAATTATGAATTGGGCTGCAGTAAACAATCTGGTACAAACATCTTTGTTATAATGTGATTTTTGGTCTTCTGGATATATACCTAGTAGAGGAATTGTAGCATAGAGGCAGGTCTATTTTTAGATCCCTAAGTGTTCTCTGAACATCTTTCCAAGAGGAACGTTTTAGTTTGCATTCCACATCACAAAATTCCAAAACCAGAGATGTTGGTGTGGATGTGGAGAAAAAGGAACACTTCTACACTGCTAGTGGGAATGCAAACCTATCAGAATTTCTTTAGGCTATTTCCTGTTACCCCCACCACCACCACACCTTCCCTTTGGTGAAAACCTCAAGATCTATCCCGACAAGTCCAGCCTCCTCTCCCCATTCTTATAGTTATGACTTTGGCATTTCTAAAGCTCACTTGTAAGATATGTGACCCAGGACAGTCAAGCTTCTTCTCTCCAAGAAGCAGAGTAGCTGTTAACAACAGGAAACTTTGAGAAATGTTAATTCCAGCTAGCATCCCAAATCAACTAGGTGAGACTGTCTGGGGATAGTTTTTTTGTTTCTAAACAAAAAAATTAGCAAAAATGTCTTTTAGTTTGGTCATCTGTAGTCTTAGAAAATAACTGACAATAATTCTGTTCCTAGAAACTTTCCATATTTTTAAGTAACTTAAAGGTTGAAGAAAGACTTATACCCCAACTTTCTCTCTAATAAATAATTCCAAATTCATTTCCGAATGCCTTGACCAAGCCTCCAGCCTTGATATTACTTTAGTTGTCCTTCTAGCACCACATGACAAACTACCATGAACTCAGTGGCTTAAAACATCCTCGTTTATTATCTCCCAGTTTCTGTGGGTGAGGAGTCTAGCATAGCTCAGATGGGCCCACTGTTGTGGATCTCAAAAGAATGCCATTGTGGTATTAACTGAGCCATGTCCTCTGTGCAGCTCAGAGCCTTCCTCCAAGTTCACATGGTTGTTGGCAGCATTCAGTTCTTTGCTATCGCAGGACTAAGTCCTCATCTTCTCTCCCTCTGGGGGTTATATCCAGTCACAGGCCACCTGCTGGGCTTATGATACAGCCGTATAAACAACTTTAACATACGGCCACACTCACAACACTCTGACATCAAATAAGTGGAGATTTTCTTCACAATGACTAATTCTCTAACTCTCTGGACACTGAGTGTCCAACCTTCCCATTCAATTCTGACACTAGCTACCTGGAGTTGGCATCAGGTTCTACAAGTAACAGGTTCAATCCTACAAGACTGACCATTCAGATGCCAGTGGCAAGTCCCAGACAGACTTCTGAGTAAGTGGCAGGCTTTAAGTTCAGGGGTCCCCAAGTCCTATCCCCATGTTCAATAATTTATGAGGATAGCACACAGAACTCAAGAAATCACTTTACCTACATTTAAAAGACACAGGTGAACAGCCAGATGAAGCACATGAGGTGAATTCTGGAATCTCCTGGCACCAACCCAGAAGCTCATCAAATCTTATTGTTCAAGAAGTTTACAAAGCTTAATCTCCTGCCTCCCCTCCTCTTCCTGGAAATCAGTGGCTGGGGCTAAAAGTTCCCACCCTCTAATTATGTGAACAGCCCCACCCTGAGTCTGTCCAGAGACCCTACTCTGAGTCACTTCTTTAGTATGAACTCAGGTTAAAGGAACTCTTCATGAATAACTAAAGACATCCTTATCACTGAGGATATTACAAGAATTTTAGAAGCTCTTGTGCCAGGAAATGGAGACTAAGACAAAATATGTATTTTTCACTATATCACAATAGTGTGGGTTTCTATACCTCCTCCCACACCATGGCAGCTTGAGCCCTTCAAGGTCAGAAAGAGAATCTCTCTTTTAAGGCCTTTCCCTGATTAAGTCAGGCCCACCCAGGATCATCTTTCTTTTCATTAACTCCAAATCAATTGAATTAAAACTTTAATTAGCCCTGAAATTCCCTTCACTTTTGCCATATTCTATAGATAATCATATTGCCAAAAGGAGGCTATTACCCAGAGGTCATTTTACTGTATGTCTGCCTCATCTTTTTGGGGAAATCATTATTATGTTTGCATATTATCTTAATGTTGTAATGGCTCAAACCAGACAGTGCCATCATCACCACCATTACTGACTTCATCCTCATCAAAAACATTGTCTAAATGATGGAGACAGTACTTTAAGGATAGATTAGCCTAACTTTCCTGCCCCGGTTTAGTTCCTAGCCCTTGCCTATTGTAGCAGGTTTATAGTCAACAATGGTACATTTCTGGCTAAATGTTCTGGCTGATATCAGCATGTTCTCAGCCATGAACAAGACTCCCCCAGTCTTGTGAAAGTTCAGATTTAAGATCCAAGTGCAAGAATCAGAGATGTTTCCTCCAACTAAGAAAAATTCACCTGCCTGAGGAGACCTTAATCGATCGCCCATCCAACCAATGCTGGAAATCAGTCTCAGCTAGTAACACTGATCATGAAATGATATTCTCTCCTAAGATAACAAAAGGCTGGGGATGATGCCAGGGCACAAGAAGATAGTGGCAATTTGCTGTGGGAAGGCCATGGATAAACATTAAGGAAAGTCTCATTGGACAGATTTTAGACACCAGGCAGCGAGCTCCATGTCCTCCTTGGTTTCTTTTCCATCTAAATTTTTCAAATATTTTCCTACATAACACAAAGCAAAGGGGGAAATATGGATGATTGAGTATTTGACACATTATCAACAACTATGAAATAGATCGCAGCCACCTCTGTGTCCAGTAAATGAGTAGTTGGAGTAAGAATAAAGATAGAGCCACATGGCAGAGTGGAAGAGGTATTAAACAGCATGTTGAAAATATTAAGACCTGGGGGATTTTTTTTTTTTTGTGAGCTTCTACTTTTCTTAGATTCAACGTTGATATGTTTTTCTCATTTAGGTTCACTAAATAATGTTTATTATTAATTCAAATTCTCAATATTGAAGGGGAGTTATTTCCCATATGGTTGACATGCTGCTCTGGAGGTTCATAAATTTGGAAGAGTTTTGATTAACACTGACAGAAAACCCTTTGAAAACATATGGCTGTATATACATCATGTCATTTCTAATAAGATGACACATCCTTCTTCACTTTTCTCTAATAAGATGAGTTCAGTTGTACTAAGGAAACATGATAATACTTTTGTTGATTTTTCTTTATGGGAGAGAAAAATTGAGTAAAAATAAACTACTTTGTTGTTGCAGCAGACGCTGAAAAGCATAGCAAATAGTTTGCGGGATTAAAAAAAAAACAGAGTGCTAGATCTAAGCACTTTTTATAGACCCAATTAACATGTTGTAAACTTGGAGTGTTTTTTGACACCTCACATTTCCTACTTGGTGACTCTGGTCCTGAAGACCATGGAACTGACTGGGGAGGCATCTTTTTCCCAGCAGCTCTCAATACTGGTCTCTTCAGGCCTCATTGAGCACAACTTTCATGCCATTCTGACTATGAGCCATTCCCATTCTTGGTAGCTTACATTTTCAGGTGAACAATTACTTTTGTTCTTAGACTGACTTGTTTTCATTTCTTCTGAAATCCACTGCAATAAATTCATTTTGAGAATTCTGGCTAAGCTATTTGAAAACTATTTTCTTTCTTTCTTTTCTTTTTTTTTTTTTTTTTGAGACAGATTCTTACTCCAATGCCCTGGATAGAGTGCTGTGACATCATCATAGCTCATAGCAACTTCAGACTCTTGGGCTCAAGTGATCCTCTTGCCTCAGCCTCCCAGTAGCTGAGACTACAGGCACCTGCCACCACACCAGCTAGTTTTTCTATTTTCAGTAGAGACAGGGTTTCACTCTTACTCAGGCTGGTCTTGAACTTCTAAGTTCAAGCAATCCGTCTACCTCAGCCTCCCAGAGTGCTAGGATTACAAGTGTGAGCTACCAAGCCTGGCATGTTATATTTTTCAATATAACAAATATGGAAAATAAATTGGCAATTTGTACCAAGAAATCTTAAAAAATAAAAATCCATTCCTTTTGACCTAGTAATTCCCCTTTGAGAAATCTACCATAAGGAAGTAATTTAATATGTGGAGAAAAGTGTGTTAACAAGGTTGTTCATAATAGTACTGTTTATAATAGCAAAACATTCAGGAAAAATCTAAATTGCCAGCAAGTGGAAGATGGTTAAGTAAAGGTTGGTCACTCACACAATGAAGAGCCATTAGAGATCATTTAGTGGCTGCAGGATAATAATAAAATATTAAAGCTGAAATGCTAGAGAAAGTCCAACTCCAGTACCTGTGAAATATGCACAGTTAGCTCTTATGAAAAGCTACAAGTATAAATTTATGTGATAAACTATTAAAAGTGGTAGCCAAAGAAAGAAACAAATGATTCTGCTATATAGGAGAAATGCCTATATGCCTCTGGCCAAAAAAGCCATTTGAGAGAGAGCAGTGAAAAGACTTTGTGCAAGCATATTTGTAAGAAACTGAGGCAGAATCCCATGTGGCCAGGTTGGTTGTGAGCCTAACATGACCAAGGCTTTGGCTGGAATAGCATTTACTGC
>CAUYQV010108956.1:0-27023 GCA_963574575.1 Galagoides demidoff
TCTTGCCTAAGAATATCTAAAATTTACCCTACTAATTTACCCTCTCTTCCCCTATTCTGGAAGGGTCAGAGTCTTGCATTTTGGAGCTCTCTTTAAAAAGTGACATGATTGGCTCAGTGCCTGTGGCTCAATCGGCTAAGATGCCAGCCACATACACCTAAGGTGGCGGGTTCGAATCCCCAGCCCAGGCCTGCCAAACAACAATGATGGCTGCAACCAAAAAATGGCCAGACGTTGTGGTAGGCGCCTGTGGTCCCAGCTTCTTGGGAGGCAGAGGCAGGAGACTCGCTTGAGCCCAGGAGTTGGAGGTTGCTATGAGCTGTGATGCCATGGCACTCTACCCAGGGGGATAGCTTGAGGCTCCGTCTCAAAAAGAAAAAAAAAAGTGACATGATTTGTACTTTTTGACCTTCCTACTGTGGGATTCTCTGATGGAGCAAGAGAGACTCAGTGGGGACCCTGTCTAGGTCCCAGTACTCGACCTGTACTCTCCCTCTACCTCTGTGGCCCTGGGGAAGTGGTGGGGCAGGAGCTGTGTGGTGACCTAGCCATTGTCTACAACTTTAAACACAAGGGGAGTGGCGCAGACATGGGTAAGCACTCAAGATACTTGCTGGCGCTGGCTCACATCTGCTTTGTCTAACCCAGGACCTTCAGGGAGGGGTAGGCCCATTTTACTTACCTCGCTAGGAGACAGCCCAGTGCCTAGCAAGTGGTGGTTCTTTACAATTGTTTTCTGAACTGACCCAAAGTGTTTTTAATGAGACTATGAGATCTAGTAGCCTGTTGGCACAAGAATCTATTTTTTCTTGTGCACTTTTCCTTAAATAAGACAATAAGAGAAATTGTTAAACTATAAGAGAAAACAAATAAGACAAAGTTTGAAAATCTGATATGACTTTGAGTGTATCGTTTAACATGTCAATAATTGAGTTTCTGAGTATACAAGGGGGCTAACGTGCAGCCTGTGTTTGCATGTTGGACCAACTCTAGTTGGCAAACTGGTGTAGATCAGCCCAGCTGCCGAGATACAGCGTTAAGTATTCATTGACTGTCTGTCTCCTGCTCTAAACTGTAAGCTAATCAAAGGCAGCATCTTAACCCATTAAGTCATATTTATTGAACTGAACAATATAGATAAGAATTTTAATTAAAATTTAAAATTAAACTGATAGATTCAAGAATAAAGACATGGATAGCCTTTCCTCTTACGGATAATTACAGGAAGAAATAAGAAAACACTTTCAGGTATGTTAAAATATGTGTTGCTAATTTTAAAAACTTACAACTCCAATGCAGACATGTTTGCTGGGACACTAACCAGGTATCTTAGGATTAAGAGTTACATTTGCTTTCCACATGAAGAGAACATAATTTATTCTTAACAAAAACTCTACAAGAAATGATGCCTCTTCTGATACAAATATGCAAAAATTTTAATTGCAGGGTGTAAGGATTTTGTTTTTACCGTCAATGTCATACATTTTCCTCTCATTGGAATTCTCTTGTATAAAATTAGGCAAAATAAATTGCTTACTTGACTCTGCCTGTTCCTCTTGCAAATTACTTTTCGTATTTGAAAATGCTTAAAGTATTTTTAACATAATGTAAGTTTTAGTTTTTGATGTTGGTTTATTTCTTACTTTATGTCAGCTTTACCATATTCCACAGACTGGTTTTGACTTTCATCTTACAAACTTAATAGTCATTACGAAGTTCAGGATAATTTTGTTTCTGCTTTTGATATGAGAAGAACGAAGTATAATTTTACTATTTGAGATTCCTGAAAATTTTTTCAAAAGCTACTATTAATGTGGCACATATAAAAATATTTTAAAAGAATTCAGCTATCTGAAGGGAAGAGCTGTTGCGCCTCTATTTTCATTTCAGCGGGTATCAGATCAGTTTCATGGAAACCAGCTGTGTTCTGTGACATTCCCTCAGAGTCTCCCAGCCTTCTGGCCATCCCGGGAGAAAACCTTTTACTAAGCTTTATCATTATAGAATTATCACAACATTGCCCAAGTGAAATTTATTTTGATGTTAAATTTTTAAAGTTAACTTCAAATGGACATTCAAGCAACAGCAAAATTCACATTGCTGAGTGTCTTGGACTCATGAATGCATCATTTTCCTGTGATAACAGATTTATGAGCTGAGCACATTGCTTCTTTTGAACACTGAAAGGAATACTGAGTAGCTGATATCACCAGGAACGAGTTTTTGTACAGGTACATGTTCCAGCTAATTGAGAAGGCTGAACAAGGCTTGAACTTGGCCCTTCACGGCACACGGGTGAAGACAAACACACGGAGCAGTCAGGAGCGAGGTGGAGGCAGCTTCCTTAACAGTGGAGAGGGCAGCCCACGTGTATAGTTCTCACCTCTAATAAATGGATTATAAAAGCAATTCCCATATCCTCTATAGAAGAATAGTGTGTACTAAAGGCACAGTCCTTGTTTTCTATTTTTTGCTTTTTGAGACCACCCAACAAAGCAGACCTCATTCGGATCTGTTAATATCGATATACATAGAAACACAGGCCACGATTATTTCTCTTCACCATGGTGGAAAATATCTTTACTTGGACGATTGTCTTGGGATTTTTAAAGCAGCACTCTTGGTTCATATTTCAATGTTTTTGTTGTGATTGTTGGCTCAGACCAAACTGCCTCTCATATATTCTGTATTGAGTGAGCCAATTTAGAAAAAAAAAGAAAGAACAAGCCATCCTCAGACATGATCAGCGAGATGGCCATCTGCGCTGGAAGCTCCCTCAGCACTTCCGGCCTGGATCCGCCGAGCTCATCATCCACCCGGTGGGAGGGCGATGCTCGGAGAGGCCGCTGGATCTGCTGACGCAGACTCTGCAGGATGAATAGAGCAGAATGCTGCCGACACCAAGGGGGGTTTGCAATGGACAGGCAGGGTTCTTCAGGGCAGAGAAGACAGCAAACCCTCAAACTGTATAAACCTAAGTGCAAGCATACACGATCCCGGACGCGATGGCCCCTTACTTCACCATCTTTTTGGATCTTGAAGACTCTTCTACTATGTGCAAGTGTGACATTTCAGTGTCAGTAGTAAAGTGGTCGGTCATCCTTCTGTCTTGCAAACACGTAGGGAGGCCTCCCTGCACCACCAGGTTTTCAACTTCTGCCATTATATCTAACCCCTTCAGTCTCTTGGTTTGAAACAGAAAGGTGAACGAATAATGGAGAAATGGGTAAAGGGCACGAAGGTTCTTAGGGGTGCTTCATATTTGTTACTAATCCTCTGCGTTTGACAGGGCAGGGTAAGAACTGGCAAGGGAGCTGGAGGGGCAGCGTGCCATTTTAGCAGCCTGGGAGAAGATAGCCAAGTGCACAGGTCACCTGCTACTGGTGTCTGGAGTTGGGGGGCAGGCCACACACACAGCTCCTAGTGATTGATGGAGCTAAAGAGTTTTCAGATGAAGCTTAGCAAAAAGATCTGCTCCAGTACTGGCAGTGCATAACGAAAGCGTGACACACAGCGATGTGCGTTGGCTTCTACAAAGGTAACAGATGTCTCTCTGACAGGTTAGCTAGAGGAAACAGTTTGTATAGTAAGAGGATGTAAAAAGGGAAACAGAAGAAAGAAATTTGGAGACGTTCCCACCCAGCCTGTGGTTCTGACCAACGCAGGTGGAGGGAAGAACGGACTACCTGCTCTTGGATTTTGGTGGACAGTTCTGCATGTTGAGCAGCATTTCATAGCTGTGTAGGAGTGATAGAAAAAAAATCCTGCATTTTCCTCTTCACTTGCAGAAGCATAGAGTCCCCTTGTGTGAGTCACACTGCCTTGGTCATCCATCAGTGTTGCTGTCCACTTTGTTTAAATAGGAGTGCTTCACAAGAAGCGGCCTATTCTTCAAATTGACATTTAGGACTGTTAAGAATACCACAATGACTTCACTTGGCAATTTTTTTTTTTTTTTGATGCTGCTTCTTTTGATCAGTAAAATCACCCTGAGCAACAATGAAATTAAAGACATCCATTTAGAGAATCTGCTTAAGTAAGCTTAAATTTCATTTCAACAAGTCAGAATATTATCTTTTGTGTTTTTCTTTTAAGTAATGTCAACAGAAATAAGATAACAGAATCTGGATTGTTGGAGTTGTAATTAGTCAGAGGTATGATTGACTCCAGTAATTTTCCAGCTGAAAAATTGAGGCCCAAAGAAATAGAGCTGGCACTGATCACAGGGCAAGTTAATTAATGGCCCTTTGGATCCAGCACCAGGGCAGATCACATTCCAAGAATAAAGCGTTAGCAGAAGGACACACACTTCCTGTCTCTGAACACTTGGGTATTTATTTAAATATGGGTTTTGCTTGGAATACATAAATATTGCAATTGGTGTTGGATTTTTCGGATAAAAATCAGTGGAAGCTTCAGTTGTTATGGAAAACTCTTTCAGGAGTCTGAGATCTAAACTAAACCTTGACCCACTGATGAGATTCTACTCTCAGTACCTTACATTGTTGCAATCCCACTAGATTGAAAGCATGGTACTATTTTTGCAGGCCTCTATTTCATCATATCAAGAAAATAACATCTAATTTGTCGTTGCTGGCTTTTATAGTTTCTGTTTCAGTTTTATCTGTAAGGCTACAAATGCCACAGAGTTTACATTCTCTGTTTCAAAATGTTTGTCTTCTGATCAGCTTTTATCTTCAGAAAGAGGGTAGAACCCATTCAATACTTTTATCTACCGTGTTCCACTAGAGATGTCTAACTTGTACTTTTGGTTGTAGACATTTTAGTTCTAAGGCCTAATTCCCTACAACTTGAACTTGAGAATTCTAGCAGGAGTTATTCAACTTTCGTAGCACAATCTTTTTGTCACTGGACAGTCTTCATATGAATCTATTTTGCCAGAACTGTAAGATTTTAGAAGGGTTGGTGACTCTCCTTATTCCAGTACCAATTTCTGGTTTTTCATCTACTCAATATTGGAGATATTGGCTAATAGTCAAAAACTTTTCCCCCCTACCATTTACTTACAGGGATATTTATAGCTGTTCATTGAAGGTATCAATTATAATTTTGCAGAATGTCAAAAATATAAAAAAAATCAGAATTTCTTAATTCTCTTAATTTTACACTTATCACATACAGTTTTTTTTTTTTTTTGGTTGGCTTAGAATAAAAGTCATTTTTTGTAATTGCAAAAAATGAATTCGGGGGAATGTGGTCATCAATGTCAATTTTTTTATTAAACATTGTTTTACAATCAAAACTGGTGTTCAGCATTAGTTTTACGGATCACACGTGGACCTCTTCTACGTGGCTTTCCTTAATTTGAAGGGAGAAGCTGTTCTTTGTAATGGGGGGGTATCAATCTACTCTTATTCTTCGACAGGATCAGATTTTTCTGAAGACATCATATTTTCAGTGCAAAAGCTAATAAAACAAATAGTGAAATAAAAAATCTTAAACTAGGGACATTGTCAAAATTCATCTTTTTATTCTAGAAATGAACAGTACTTAAACAACACTTTTAAATATTAACCTTGTATGATATTAGTAATAGGAGATTCTCCTAGTCTTCACCAGTTCTCCTTGTAGAACAGAATTTTTGTATAGAATTATTTCACACTGTCCCATCTTATTCGTGAAATGTTTCCCTTGTCTTATATTTCTCTAAACTCCCTGGCTGCAACAACAGTGTCTTATGATTTCTGTATACTTTGCGGGGTCTACCATAGCCCTAACCAAATGACGGCTCTATGTACCTTTAATTGATTGGAGAAAAATAATCACTACTGCTCATTTATTGTGCCTACTCGAATTTACATTATAAAGATTCACAAAACAATGTTTTTATTATTGTGAGTACGAGTTTATTAATCAAATACCTTCAGACGTTTTTATACATAGAGAAAGGGATTTGGAATTGAACAGTTTTGGAATTGAACTGTAACTAATGTTCAATCATATCTTTGGTTTGGCCTACCAGGTTAGAATCTCTGCATTTCTCTCCTAGAATAGCAGGAATGGAAACAAGGGTAAAGTCTCAAGTGTACACCAAGGAAGTGTGCGTTTGGCTCTTGTTTCCATTTGCTGGCTCAGGGAACAATGCCCATCTCCACAGGTGGTGTTGGCTTTGATGGCTTTCTGTCACCTCCTCACTCAAGGAGATTTCTCTCTGCTTGGGGGAGTCCATTGCTCCTTTCTGAAAGTCGGAGATGCCCCATAATAGCATGTTGTACAGTCTAATTCACAGCGGAATTGTTGGTGGTTCAATTAAAACCACTGTTTTGTAAATTAAGATTCTAACGGAGCTTCTCCTACAGAGTGATAGTGACATCACTTTTAAGCTTACCTTACAAAAAAGCAAGAACAAAAAAATCCCCAAACCAAACACAAACAAAAAAACCCTACAACCCCACAACAAATATGCCCCCCCCCCCAAAAAAAAAAACCCCAAAAGAAAACTACTAGGTGCATTTCATAAAAGACCTTGCCTGGGAGCAAATTTTCTCCCTACTGAATTAGATCAGAATGTTGGTGTACTATGCACTATATCATATTTATTTTTTAATCCCTAGAATCTAGCACAATACATGGTACGACATCACTACATGATAATTTTTAGTTAAATGAATGAATGATTATACCCTAGGTTTACATTCTGTTCAGTGTGATATCTTTCCCTAAAGAATTAACATAAGACATTTAAGAGTAAAGCTAAATGTTTCACAAATAAAGAACATACTGAGATTTAAAATATATATTGCTCTAATGATCCAATTTTGAAATCTGTTATAATGATGAACCTAAAAAGAATTTATTGCCTCACTTCCATCATGACTCGGGGTAATCCTCTGTGCTAGAAGATTCAATTCAATAATGTGATCTTCAGAGCTATAAAGGGGTCGTGGATATTTTACAAAACATTGTCATAAATTTCTGGCCAACAGCAGAAGTTCTATTCTAGGCATAAACACTTTTATCCTCATCAATTAGTTAATTGATGTCATTGGCAGATTAAAGTAAGAGTTCACCACCCTTTCCTTGTGTTTTAATTAATTAATTTTAGTACCAGAGTAAAAAGCAGATAACAGCAGTTAACGGAGGATATCTATCAGATGTCAAAGATGATATAGGTAACTTGTTATTGCCACATAACCTTAAGGATATGACCATGCGTTGATTTATAATCTATTTCCCATAGGAAGGACCGTAATTTGAAAAACACTAAAATTTCACACTACATCAATCCATGCCTGGTTCATGCTTTAAAACTGTCTAGTAGTGATGACTTGTTATGACTTATCAAGAAGCAGTTATGCCCCTTTGGTACTTTGTAGCAATCATTTCAATCAGTCCTGACTAATATTCTGTTTGCTCATTTTTTCTAATGTCTTGCTTATTCCTTATTTGATACAAAATGTGTTGCTTTCAGTGTGATATAAGCGATCAATCTAATAGCAATAATCAATGTATGCATATTTACATGTAGGTACAAAACGCTTTTGTATGTATTCATGAATTGTACCTCATGTATTTGTTTTCCCAAATGAATAAATTTTGAATTTGCAAATGAGGAAATTGAAGTTTGCAGAGACTAGTTGATTTTCCCGACTACGTGAGTCCCCATAATTTACATCTTAGTATGCGCCGGCAAGAACCCACACTAGGGAGGGAGACTGCCTGTGTTTGAATTCTACAACAAAGGTGTGCTGGGGGATTAAATTAGTTAATTTATCTAGAACATTTGAATAGTAGCTAGAGCATTGCATGGGCTCAATACATGTTAGACCTTATTTTTATTTCTTCACTGTTCCCCAGACCATGGTATCCAGAATCATCTAGATGGCCTAAAACTGCAGATTCCTGGGTCTCACCTCATACCCACAGAATCAGAATCTCCAATTTGAGAATCATTGTTGTATTCTTTCTAGTAAGTGACCTTGACTGCTTAAAAATAGTTTTTTCTTTGCAAAAGAGGTTACATTACCTTTTCTTATAACATAGCGCTTATTTATACCAGCTAACTGCTTGACAAGGAGGACAGTATGTTTAAAACTTGGAATGCAAGCAACACTTGTGAAATTTAAACTTTGCATAACTTACTAGTGGGAGATTGATAGTTTATTAGGGGTATAATAGAAATAAAACTGATTTGCCCAAAAAAGTCTAAGTCTGTTCACTACTAAAAATCCTCTATTTACTAAACAGTTGTCACTCATTCAACACGTACTAACTGTCCTAGCTACCAGGATCACAAAGATGAGAAAAGCTATCGCTCCAATTAGGAAATGCATGACATTTAGACAGTGAACTGTTCCTATTCAAGAATGAACACTGACCTAAATATTTTATTAAGAAAAGGAAATTTTGAATAGCTATTGATTACACTTGTATGTAAAATAGAGAAAAGTTGAGTCAACAGAAAATGATTTGATTCTAATTACAAGGCTGAAAAATTACATTGTAATTAATCTTCTAAAACATTATAGGAATTTATGCAATTAAGTTAATACTAACAAAGGCAACTATGAGTATAACTTACCTAGTCCTCATAATGACTCAGGTGCTATTCTAAGCCCTTTTCATAAATGGACTCAATTAATCTTCCAAAACAACAGTGTAAGGGAAATAGTATTATCTCCTGAGTATTGTGAAACTAAGGTACAGGGAGATTTAGCAAACCAGGGTCATACAGGTACAGGCGGCAAAGTCAGGACATAAGTCCAGGCAGGCTTGAACTCTACTCCAGCCTGCTCTAATAACTCTGTTACATTTAAATCAACACTCAAAGTATCAATCTGTTTCAATACAACTTCTCATAGTTGAGAAATGTGAAGCTGAATGTTGGTGCATTTTTTAAAAATAATTCTGTCTGTCAACCTTTAGAATTGTGCTCATATATTAATATACATGTATATATATGTACACACACACACACACATACATATAGATCCTTAGATATACATATCCAGATAATGTTTTTCTCTTCTTATTTCAATGTCTGCCATTTTTTGAATAGCACAATTCATAGAATATTTAGTACTATTTATGAGAAAAAACTATTCAATGTCATTTGAAATTTCGTCTATGTCAGGAAGAAACATGTAGATGATAAGGGGGCTTGGTGACGTTTCTGACGAGCAGCTGCTGGAGCTGGTGGCACCCTTCCTCAGGATGACCGTTATTGAGTCTTTTTACTTCTGCACTGGCATTATGCTGCCTCTGAATGGAATTCAGAATTATCCGAATGAATGGAAAGAGATCTATCTGTGTGCAATTGGATAACTCCCAGTGTAACAGCTGTGTGGGGCTAAGACGGAAAGTGACTCTGGAAATGAGATTGTGTGACTTTGTGTTCCCTTCATTTTGTATTACAACGTTCTCAAGTATTTGAGAATTGCACGCATTAAACTGTTCCTATTTGGTGAGCTCAAATTTCCTTTTAGTCCACAGGAGAGGTAAAACTAATACATCTATTTTCTTGTCTTCATTGACAGTTATACATGCATATTTATAGGGAAAAAAAAAGAGACGCAGTAAGAGACATTGCTCCCTGAATTACCTTACTCATGGTTTTCTTCTAGAGAAGCACAAATTATATAGGTAAAGACAGAGAATTTAGATTTCAATTTTAAGTTCACCTCTGAGTAAAGTAGGCATAGCCTTTATTAAGCATCTATGGTGGGCTGGGATTGAGTTACATATCAATACGGCATTATATTTGTTGTATTTCTCTCAATCCTCAGTCTTATCAGTGATCTAGAAAGTTAAGTAACCAGTCAGTAAATGTGAGAACCAGAGTCCAAACTTGAGGTAGGTCTGTGTGAACCAAATCTCTTGATTTTCCTATGAAGAATTAGCATTGCGCTTCCTCTTTGTGAAGTCACGATGGGCTTACACAGAAGAAGAGGGGACAGCCCCTGGGTGCGATCCCAGAAGGGCCCAAAGCTCCATCTACAAAGTGCCTAAATCCACCCCAGCCCTTCTCTGGTCGATTCCATTTTCAGGTTAAGGTTGTGCTTCTTATAAACTTGGGAAGCAAAGCACCCCAAAGAGTATCCTCAGGCTTCCAGGAGTCCCTGGACCCCAGCGTGAGAACCCCCACCTGATGAACAGACCTCCATAACTTTGCTTTGTAATTTGATGCAGTGGACTGGAGAACAAAATTCACATGTGGACAGAAATGACGAAATCACGCCCTATTTGGTTATAAGAGACTCCCTAATAAGCCTTTCCTAATTTTCTATTATAATGAAATGAACATACACATTTTAAGACTCAAGAACTCAAAAATGTATTAGTATGAAAACTTTGAAATATGGAATTTTGTTTCAAGAAACTAACATCAGACACGTATCTTCACAGGTTGCACATTTACTTAGAATTATGTGTTTAAAAATTATCACTGATGAATCTGTAAGATTAACTGGCAAAGGTGTAGAACAGCCCTGAGGGAAGGAAATGCAGGCCAGACAGGTTTTCCCATGGACAGATGTCTGTGCTGGGAATGTCAAGGGATTCTGATAAGGAAACAGGTAAGACAATGCAGACCCAGGCCAAGTTTGTCATCCCTGATCCGACCACACAGGTCTTAAATTTAGCCAGGGGAACAAGTTGCAAGCTTTCATCTGTGTTTTGGAAAACAAGATGAATTTTCCTAGGCACCATCTTCTGCTTCAGATTTGTTTATTTTACAATTAACAGAGGGGTACTGTCTCCTCTGAATCCTTAATCTGAATTCTTCAAAAAGCCCAATACCCCTTTGTTGCTTGTAAAATAAACAAATCTGTAGTGAAGGACTAAATGCGTCCCTTTTGGGGGGGTGGGTGGGTGGGGTGTCTTTTTAAACCACTCTCTCCAGGCCACCTGGGGATGATTTACTCTCGAGTTCACTAGAACTCTAAAAGTAAGCAGAAATTACATTGCATACCTTTGTATATCTGATTATTGTGAGAGATGTAAGTGATTTTCAAAAGCACCGTGAATTGAATTACACCTCGCTGTGAGGGGGAGAAAAGTAAGGAGCTCGCATTTTTTCCCTTTAGGAACTAAAACTAATTCTACAAACTGCATTAACTTTTGCTTTCCCTCAGCAGCAGAATTATCACCAACATAAAATGGAATGTCCCCCGGAAAGTGTGAATCGAAATAAAAAGGAAATAGGTTCGCAATTTATCTAGAAACTTCATCTATGAGAAAAACAAAATTTAAACTCCAAATTGTTAAAAAGAAAAGGAAAAGGGCCTATATAGATGAATAAAAACAGCAGACCCACCAGGAGGCCCACAGGTAAGACGTCTGTGTTGGAGATTTTATACACAAATGGGAACTTCAGGCTGCCTTGTGGTCCCCAGAAGCACTAGAAAAACAAGGCAATGGCAGGAAAGTGTCCAGGAAGGAAATAAATATTACACCTGACTGATGTCAACATCTCCAAAGAGTTTTCTAGCAAATATTAAATTGGGATAGACAAATGCAAATGTTCGCGGTTCCTAAAATTAAATCAGTACAAATAAAGATCAGCAGTTATTAGCAATTTGAATACAGGATCAGTTTTGAAATTGATTTAAAAATCAAGTCATTATTTTTGTCCTTCACTGTCTGAACTTGAGTCCTATCTTAATGATGACTGATAATGTCAATTAAATAACATTGACATGAGTTAGAGGTTGAACAACTTCAACCTGAGTGTGTGACAGAAAGGCATGACAAGTAGTATTCTGATATTTGCGTTTGTCACTTTGAACTGCCCAAATCGGTGGAAATAAAACAGTTAAATTTTTGGAAGGCAGGAGACAATGCGAGTGTTTTGAGCACACCGAGCTCCCTGCAGACGAATGGGCATAATTTTTCTGTGTTGAATTATGGTTAGGGTTATTTTTATTTTATTTCATTTTGTGTACTTCTAAAACAAATTCACACATCAATTTGGAAATAAGAAGAACAAAAAGAAAGGGCCATTACTTTTAGTGAAGCTTTCAACAAGAACAATTTCTTCATTTAGTTTATACCTACATTCAAAATACTTTTCATCTTAGAATACTTAAAGAGTTTTGTCCTTATTTATATATAACACCTAAAAATGAAATAAGGGCAAGATGTAAAATAGAATTTGAAATGTGAGCTATGTTTCTTTTGCAGCATGATGGAGAACCAGCCAGTTTATCTGCCAGACTGCATATCTTATTCACAGACACAGGTACTCTCTACGGGTTGTGATGTTGAATAATCGTTTCATCCTACAAAACAGAGATTATAATTAATTTACCAGATTATTAGATACCTTAAAAAATCAGGTAATGTGTAGAGTTAGTTATTCAAGTCTGTTGCTGTTCTTTCTTATCCTAACAGCAGACCCTGTATCACGTGGGGAAGTGTATAGTCTAGGTAATGAAATAATGATGTCAGGTCATAAAAACAAGGAGACCTCAAAAAACAAGGAAAGTGAGACGATCAAGAGGAGACCACTGCGGTAGGTGGTCTGTGTCCTCCACAAAGCCCCCTGGGCTGCAGCTCACCTCTTTAAGAACCATCCAATGCTATGTAGTTCCATCATTCTAATTCTTTTACATTTTTAAGAAATTCCTTTGGTGTGTTATGCCCCAGTGAAAGAAGCCATTCTACAGCTTTGCAATAGGTACTACTGAATGGAAACGACTGACTTTTCATAATCCAGCAATGTGAGCTATTGTATATAAATGTGGTTATGTTTCATGCTTAGCTTACCATGATCACATAAATGGATCATGAACTAAGATCCATGTTCACTTAGCGTGAACTAAGATCTAACCTATGTAATATTGATGGGATTTTATGTAATACCTTCCTATAGTTTATTGGTGTTTTTAAATAGCTCCCCCTTTGCTTAGTGCCCTTAATAATTTATTTATACTGAACATCAGAAAACTGGAAAAGAAATTGTCAAGGGGTGAAGGGTCTCTTTAGGGACTTGTGCCTGGTTACACCATGATCCCCTTTTGTAACTGTTCAATCCATAAGCTGAATTCAGGACCACATGTAGGGAACTTACTGTCTTCAGTTGTGCGGAGAGGTGAGTTCCTTACCAAATTTAGGCCAATGGAATTCTCTTTTCTAGAATTTGGATAAAAACTAAGATTTAATCTTAGCATTTAAGTCAGTATTTGCAGAGCAGCTCTCTTTGAGCCACCCCTGAAATATAAGGAAGCTGAACCGTGTGACAACATGAAGAGAAAAGGAGAGCGGAAGGGGGTTGCTCTGCTGTCTGGCTGGGGGGGTTCTTCAACTCTTGATCTCTTTCCCTTCTTAAAGCCCCTTTGTGTTCCTAACCTAAGATCTATGAAGCCCCTCTGAGTGCTAGCTGCAGTTGGTTTCTGTTGTTTCCAGAGCCTTCAAAGAGCCTCTATCCAGGCCTCAGAGACCAAGGAGACTCCAGCTGACATCTGAGATGTACATGTTTGTCAAGCATTCCTATGTGCCAGGCATTCTGCTAAAGAGTTTACATAAATTATCTCACTGAATTTCCACAAAAAATCGCATGTAGTTAGTGGTGAGTCTGGAATTCAAACGTGGGCCATTTGGTTATGAATGAATCACTCGTGTCACCGTCTATCATCTACCTGTCCACACACACATCACAAAGCATACGCTATTGGGCATCTAATCTTTCCTTCTTAATACTGAGACAAGTTTGACATACTCCTAAATTTTTTTAAACATGATTTCTCATTTCTACATAGTATGTGGATGGACATAATATGGTTTTTAAATCCTTTGTGACATATTGAAGTGTTTTTTTTTTTTTTGCACTCATGATGACAGTGTGATGAAGATCCCACTCTTGGTTAAGGGAGCAGGTTTTACTGTAGAACTGCTCTTTACTGTACAGTGCACCGTGATTCACTCTGGTAGTTACATGATTTGGAGCATCTCTCTTTGCATCTCTGGGTTTAAGTTTCTCCATCTTGAAAATAGGAAAAAAAAATTCATGATAGTTTTGTCAGGTACTATTCATAGAATACTTAGCTGGGCTCTGCTGTAGTATTCAATAAAGAACATCTCAGTTCTTATTAAATAATGATAAATATATTTTACATCATTGCAATGATAGTATTTGTCTTCATGCAAATTTAAGATTATTTCCTTTAAAAGTTTTGACAAGTGAAAGTTCTGAGTATAGGCTTCAATTTCTATTACCAAATTTTCTCAGTAAAGTTGTACAATAAAATTAGTGCAAATTAGTACTAACATGGATAGTAGTTAAGAGGGCTTCATTCCTAAACCCTTGATAAAGCTGGGTGCCATTAATTTAAAAAAGGATCTTTTCTGGTAAGTGAATCTGTTGACTGTCCCTATTGTTTTTATTTTATGAAATGACTGCTTATGTATTTTGCATATTTTTATAATTGGGTTCATTTATTCCATATTGACTTGTGATCACAATTTATATCAATTACCAGTTGTACTGTGAAATGGTTTTTCCTAGTTGTCACTTGCCTAGCAATTTTTTCATACAGAAAATTTAAAAATTTACCTGACACATTAACCTTTTCCCTTTACATATATTCCTTTATTTTTATGGTTAGTTATATTTTCTTCAGCGAAATATAAATAAATAAATGTAGCATCTCATGTCTTCAGATTTTACATTTAAATATTTACTGTATTGTATGGTAGATTAATTAATGATCCCTGAAGACAGCCAGATCCTAAGGACCTGTGACTATCACCCTATATGGAAAAATAGTTTCTGCAAATACGATTAAATTTAGGATCTTGAGCTGTGCAGACTATCTTGAATTACCCAGGTGGCTTCCACTGTGACACAAGGATCCTTGTGAGAATCATGCAAGAGGAGTTGGTGTGTGAGATGGGACACAGGGAGATTTGTGACATTGTGCACCAGGCCTTGGAGATGAAGGAAGGGGCCAAGTGCTATAGGATGCAATGACTGTAGCTCCAGAAGCTGGAGCAGGCAGAGAAATGGCCTTCCGGGCGCATCCAGAGGGGGCGTGGTCCTGCAAACAATGTGATTTTGGCCTACTGTAACTAAGTTCTCTTTCTGACATCCAGAATTGCGATAGACTAACTGATGGTGTTTTAAGCCACTGAATTTGAAGTAATTTATTACATCCGTCATAGAAAATAATATGTATTGTGATAAGAGATACAATACAGGGGCCTAATTTTATTTTTCAAATAGCCAAATGACCAAGCAACACTTATTATGTAATCCAAAAATTTCCAACCAACCTGAAACTTTATCTTTTACTAACTCCCTAACTCTAATTCATTTTTTATATATAATATTATCTTTTATTGATATTGCTATACATTTTCAATCAGGAATATATTTATTTGAAGTTTATAGCCTTGCAAAGTTTAACCTCTAGTAAGAAGGCATCTTCTTACTGATAATCTTTCTTGGATCAGTCAATACTCCACTAAATTTATTTTTGTTAGCTTCAAACACTAATGCTACTTTCAGAGGAAATGTTAAAACATATTTGCTTTTTTGAAGAAACTAAAATTGACAGTTATATTTTTCCATCTTCCTTTAATTTCTACTTTTTTGTTTCACAAATCTATCCTTTCTAATAATTATTTATTAAACAACTTTTTATTGATGCATAATAGATTACATAGTTTTAGTGGTACATTTCATAATTAAATACCTTTGTATAATTCATAAAGATCAAATAAATATACTTAGGACATACATAACCTTAAATGTTTGTCTTTTCTTTGTGCTGGAAACACGTGAATCATTCTCTTCTAGCTGTTTTAGGATATATAATAGATTATTGTAAACTATAGCCACCTATGGTTTATTTAACAGTAGGTCTTAAAAGTCTTTTGTATTGTTTTTATTGTACATGTAGCAGATTAATTTTTATCTTTTACTGCTTAATAAAATATTTAGTTTATAAATTTATATCTCAAGGAGCTTTGATTCATCATTTAAGGTGTTATCACTCCGGGGCTTAAGTGATTCTCTTGCCTCAGCCTTTCAAGCAGCTGGGACTACCGGCACCCGCCACAATGCCCCACTATTTTGTTTTAAGAGATGGGGTCTTACTCTGGCTCAGGCTGGTCTCGAATTCCTGAGCTCAAGCAATCCACCCACCTCCGGCTTCCAGAGTACTAGGATTACAGCCATGAGATACTGTGCTTGGCCCAAAGGTATATTTCAAACTCTTTTAATATATTTACTATTTTTCTAATTATGTGTGTTAATTTGATATATTCATTTATAAAAAATTAAAGATTTTGATATTATAACTTCAATTATTATAAAGCTGCTTTATTTAATTTTTTGAATCTGATTGATTGCTTTATATGAAATAAATATGCTTTCTATTTTTTCTGTAGATTTCTTAAAGAGCTGATCAACCTCCTTTTTTGAACCACTGCTATTTTCCTTTTAGATTTGTTCCATCTTTTGCCCTCTGCTCCGCCTCATACCTTATACCTGTAAAACTTGCAATTTCAATAGAAAAACATCGAGGAAAGCACATGTGAAAAAAAGCTTTACAGGAGCCCTTGGAAAGCAGTCCATGTCCTTCCCTCTCTCTCTCTCTCTCTCCTGTTTCTTTTTTCCATGGCGTGTTAGGGTCTGTTCTTATTCCCTGAGTCCAGAGTCTGTCCACTAATCATCCTTGCTGGCTTGAGACTTTCTTAGGTCCTAGTTAAAATGGCAACTAAGCAGCATACCGGTGTCCCAATAGCATTTTCTCATACAGAAAATAAATTTTAAAAAAGACCGAGGAGGGGGAATCAGGATATGAAGGAGGCAGTCAGGTCTATTCAGTGATGAATGGGTAGCGTAACATTCCACGTGTTACGTTAACCACGTGTTGTTAATGGTGTATATTAATTTCTGTCCTTGTCTGATTGTTTAATTCATTTTGTCATGTTTAGCCTTACAATGTTTCTTTTTTAGTTTCTTGAGTTAAAAATTTAGTTTATTTGACTCAGTTTTCTTGTTTCATAATAAACATCATTAGCACTATGAATTTGTTTGCAGTGTAACTTTCTTCACCTCCCACACATTTTTATAAATTTTTTTGACAAAGTCTCACTTTGTCACCATGGGCTAAGCTCAGATGATCCTCCCACCTCAGCCTCCTGAGCAGCTGGTACTATAGACACATGCTACCCTGCTGGGCTATTTTTTTTTTTTAAATTTCCTATAGAGACAGGGTCTCACTATGTTGCCAAGGCTAGTCGCAAACTCTTGGCCTCAAGCAATCAAATCTTCTGCCTCCACCTACCAAAGTGTCAGGATTATAGGCATGAGCCACTGCACTTGGCTGTACATTTTTATAATTTTTATTTGTAAATAATTTTAACCTATAGGAAAGTTTAAAAATAAAAGTAATACAAGATAGAGCCATATATCCTATATACAAATTTACCTCTTGTTAAAATTTTACAGATACAGAAATACAAGTGTATGCATATATTAAATATTCCACAAATATATATACACACATGTACAGTTGACCTTTGAACAATGCCGGGGTTGGGGCACCCACCCTTGTGCAATTGAAAACCTGTATATAATTTTTGACTCCCCCCAAACTTAATTACTACTAGTCTACTGTTGACTAGAAGTGTTAATGGCAATGTAAACCGTGGATTAACAGGTATTCTGTCTAGTTATTAGAAACTGTATTCTTATATAAAGTAAGATAGAGGAAAGAAAATATTATTAAGAAAGCCATAAGGAAGGAGAAAGGCATTTCCAGGACTGTACAGTGCAGTTTACGTCACCTGCTTACGAGACGGATCTCATGGAATGGCAGCCCCGCAAACGCAGACTTGAGCCTCGGGTCACATCAAGCAGTCAACGTTTTCCCTGTAAGGCCATGACTCTGCTTCTTGCAGTCCATTGGAGCATCTCTAACGGCTCTTAGCTGGGGCCTCATTGCATTATTCAAGCTCTGCGTGATGAAAATATGCAAACCCTCTCTGCATCAGGAGACCCGTGCCACTGTCGGGGCAAAGCGGCGCTGGCTGAGCTGCGGGGCCTGTCGCGACCCATCACAACCACACAGACCACCGATCCTCTGTCATGGGGGAGGCAGCGTCCTGGGTCCCAAATCTGTGGCTCACCTGGCCAAGCTGGAAAAGGCCAAAGCTGAAGAATTTGCCACTAACCTGGTCTAAATGTACACTGCACTCTGAAATGGAAATAATAATAAATATTGTCCTCTGAGCCAAAGGAAGGGAGGGAGGAGGAAGGAAAAGAAAGAAAGAATATGCAAAAAACCAAGAGAGATCACTTTCGAGCTCCCGGGTTGGTGCAGAGATGGTCGGGGTGGTGTGGAGTTGGAGCTCCCAGCCCGAGTTTAGCCCGGCAGCAACAGGAGGCGGCTGCAGATGGCTGCGGAGTGCGGCGCGGTGCAGCACGTTTTCTGCAGTTCTGATGTCAGCCTGCGTCTTTGCCTCTGTTTACATTGTCCTCAGCTGTGAATGGCTCTGTGTATGACTTGTATACATGTGTATAAGTGTTGGTAAACGTAAATCCTTTACAATAAATTTGTGTACATTTTATGGTAGTGAATGATAAACTAGGCTAATCTACAACTATTTTGTATATTCACCTAGGAGTTTTTTCAAATTGTTAAGAAATCTCCCCCAAATTTTCAACAAGTGTGTAAAAAAAATCCATGTATCATTGAATCTACACAGCATAAACCCATATTGTTCAAGAGCCAATTGCACATTTATTTTTACTGGACCAAAATCCACACCTCATGATTCTTTTCTCCTTCTTACAGTGCATAGTTCCTAAAAATGAGGTAACATATATGAGTTGTGTAAATTAATATATGATGTATTTAAAAAATCATCATATTATCATTATATTTTCTTAATGGACTTGTCTGACAAAGGTACTGAAGCTTCAACATGAGCTCATATGGAGATAGGTATCTGGAAAACATTTGAATGAAAATCATGGTTAGAACAATGGCATAAATAGAATTGGCCCCAAAGAAAATTGTGGAGAGAGCAGAGCTGAGTAGCTGAGTAGCTAAGTAGTAAGGACCGAACACGGAAGTCACTGGAGATCACCGAGCACTGAACATGACCATGGGACCATAACACATCAAAAAGAGTGTCGATGTTAAAGAGAAATCTAAGAAGATGAACACCTTTGAATGTGTACAGTTGAAAGTCCATTTCTGAAGATTCTAAATCCTGTACATTGGCCATGAATACAACCAGAATTGCCAAATATTAAGGAGAGAAGATTTAGGATAAGTTCTATGGACTACGCTGTCAATGAACATGACAACTGAAGACTCAGAATAGTGGTTCAGGTGTGTAAAGGTTACAGAGGGTATTTGATTGTGTACAGGTTGAGGAAATTTTGGTCATGCGTATAGCCAGAGGAAGAGGTCAAAGAGGGAAAACGGATAATTAAGAAGAAACACCTTTGAGTATGAGAGAAAACACGGGCTCCTTTGGAGGGAAGGATCATTTATTTCTTGATGGTTGAATGAAAACATGTGTATTGGAGGAACTAGATGAATGGTCATAGCATTTGATGTTGATGGAATGTTAAAGGGCTCATCTTAAATAGCAAAAGCAGGCTGATCTGCAGAGAGTTAAGGGAGTCAAGTTCTGCTAGTTACTTGTAAAAACTGGAAAAACTTGGAATAAGGGCTTCGGGGGGAAGAAGAGGGTTTTAAGTAGAGAAATAAGCAGAAGAATTGCTCAACAAAAGTGAGGGCCTGGGCCAGTGTGCAATGAAACAAAGCAATCCTGCTGAGTGTCTTCTCCAGGATGACTCAGAAGCCAGAAACTAGGAGTCAGGGGATAACTGGGTCTATGGAGACACTCGTGTTACACTGGAGGACACTCTTACACTGTGTATTGAAGTGTCTAAAATAAATGAGTTATTTGGGGTAAGTGAGGGGAAGGCTGAGAAAATTTGACAAAGTACTCAAACTTAATTTACACAAAATGTACGTAGACAAACTAAGAAATTTTATGGTCTGTCAAATATAAAATTAGACAAAAATATGCACCAGTAAATGAAAAAAGATACTGATCAACACGCCATGCCCCATTTTAAAAAGGCTTTTAAGAAGGAATTTTTTTCTTCAACCAAAGAAGAAGAATCTACCTGTGACAAGTCTTTATGTTGAAGACGTTAGGATAACAGCAAGTTTTCACCACAGATTAAACTCTCCTGCATCAGGATGTTATGAATAAATGCACGATGAATTACAGCAAACCAGAGCACTCTGTCCCCTATGATCTATATAATGTATCATGTACGTACACCAAGACCACAAACCAAGCATTTTGACTTAAAGGAAATGTGTGCATTGATACTTACACTGGCATCTTGCCACTTATTAATATATTTTATATCTATCTGCACACACACATATATATGTATATATATATATATATATAGTAGATGGAAGAATCCATGTGTTAAAGGAGGAGGTAGTCTATAGTATATATCTCATTTTTGTTACTTTTAAATTAAATCAGGGATAAAAAATCTTTAAAATAACATTGGGTCTAAATCCAAATGATAACCTTTGACACAGGGAGCCCACGTGATGACTCACACACTTGACACTCACCAGAAGCTCCACGCATGGGCTCACTATGTACCTCTAAAAGCTCTGCACACGGGCTCACTATGCTCCTTCCAAAGCTCTGCTCACAGGCTCACTATGCGCCTCCCACTTGCTCCAGAGTCCCGTGTGACGTTCTCCCTGCTTTCCCTTGCCCACAGACTTTCCCCACCTCCACTTCGTCTTCCACACTGCTTTAGTGCTATAATTCTGAAAAGTGAACTTAGTTATGTCACCACTCTGTTTATTTACTCATTTATTCTGGTGCCAAGGCTGGAATGTAGCAGAGCAATCACAGCTCACTGCAACCCCCAACTCTTGGGCTCAAGCAGTGCTCCTGGCTCAGTTTCCTGAGCAGCTGTTACCCCAGGCATGAGACACCATGCCCAGCATTTTTTCCCCCTTTTTTGTGGAGACCGGGGGTTCACTATGCTGCCCAGGCTGGTCTTAACTCCCACTCTCAAGCAGTCCTCTCACCTCAGCCTCCCAAGGTGCTAGGATGACAGGTGTGAGCCACTGGGCCTATACCTGAGCACTACTCGACTTTTAAAACAATTCTTGGTTACCCTTTGCCTAGGGCATAATTAAGGGCATTCAGAATCAGATCTGAGCAATCTTCATTGTCTCAAGTAGCCTCCTCAGCCTCATTCTTCCTGCCAGTGTCTCCCATCACACTCCCTTTCCTCTTAAGCCATACCGAGATAACTTATTTGCACAATATATCATACTCTCTTGTGTACTTTGTTCTTTCTGAGAAACGCCCTCCTTCCTCTGCTTCACTTGGAAATCTCTTAGTCAGTCTTCATGATCTACTTGGGTTCTGTCACCTCTTCTGAAGCTGCCTCTGGCTCTCTCAGCTACACCCCCTGCCCTCTCTGTAACTCTGCACGGTGTCATACGTGCCTCTGTTGGAATGGGGTTTGACACTGTAGGATGGTATCTGCCCAAAAGCCTGTCATTTCATTCCACCTAACATCACGCAGACACCTGCAGCAAGCAGATCCCTCACATAGCTCAGGGAAGGCAGAACAAGACCACGTCCTTACGCCTTGGCTCACAAGGACTCTAAGCTTCTGGTGCTACTGAGCCTGTGCTCCAGACATTGTGGACCTCTCATTGGGCATGTCGATCCTCACATTCCCACCTCATTTCCTCTGCCCAGAATGCCCTCCCTCTCCTCTAATGGAAAGCCCACATTAACTTTCTTAGGCACCAATGTGAATTCAACCTCTTGCTTAGGATCTGTCTTAGTCCCAAATCTATTATGAGGTCTTCTCTTTGAGCTACAACATTTTCTTGGTACTTACCTGGTATACTTTATATTAAAAGGGTTGTGTTCTTTTTTCTCTTTGCCACCTAAATGTATAGTTTAGACATAGATATGCCTGGGATGATACACATAGATCATCCAGGAACGTTTGTTTAATCCAATGGAATGACTTAACTCATAGTAAAAAGGCTCAAGCCCCCTTGCACCAAAACATCACTTATTCATACTGATCCATACAAGCATCTGTTCGTTAGAAAATACCAGGTGTGTTCTTTTTGTAGAAAGGGACTTGAGTGAGATTCATTTCTTCTCTTTGTTGAATTTTATTACATGAAAACTCACACAATACTTTGACTTCTTAAAATTGAAATATGCAGAGTCTGATTGTTGTTTACTTTGTCTTCAAATTACAGTTTCTTGATGTAATTGTCTGATTTCATCACTTTATCTTCTGCAGTTTTTAAACCAAATTTTAACTCTTTAAGCCTGCTCATGCCACTGTTTTTATGCCAATATCATCCTTTAACCATGCACAGATGATGTTTTTTAGAAGACAACTTTGTTTTTCTTCAATAAAAATGCATTTAGAAGAAAGTTGGCACGTGCATATGTTTTACTGTCAGTGCTAAACTTGGCATCACCTCCGGGGCTGGCAGTCCCCACTGCGCTGGCCTTGTCACCCACCATTGTGTGCTCTCGTCATACAGCCAACACCTGTGGCCACACAAAGGCCACGCGCAGCAGCTGCAGGACTCAGATGTCCATGCTGAAATGAGTTTCTGAGGCTGAAGTGTTTGGATCTGTGACCAGTTCTCATTCTGAGTCTTTCAGGAGCTGCTGGGGCTGCCCCAGGTGGCACAGTGCTGTGTATTAGCTGTGCAGGGCCTGCCTGCTCCACTGTTTGTTGGCCGTCTCTACAAACTAAAGGTGGGTGTCCTCATTGGCAGCATCTGCAGTGATTACGAGCACAGACTTTGAGGACAAATTCTCTGTGTTTGAAGCCAAGGTGTCTTGCTTACTTCTTGTGTGATCTTGGATGAGATATTTAACCTCTATGGCCCTCAGTTTTCTCATCTGTAAAATGGAAATAATGGCACACCCACCTCACTGGAGTGTGCTTATACATGTAAGCTTTTGGGCCATGTGGCGCAAGGTAAGTATATAAAAGTGCTTGCTGTTATTAAATTATAAATTTTAGATGAACCTCAGACTTTAGAACCACCTCAGTGGTTCTTTAAAAGAACCACTTATAAGCATTTTTTTCATGATATCTATGATCAATCTTTTTGTTATTCATAGTTTTCATTTCCATTTGTATTTTTTCTTTTCCTTAATTTATTTTTGTTTTTATTAAATCATAACTGTCTACATGGATGCATTTATGGAGTTCAGTGTACTGATTTGATATACAATGTGAAATGCTTACATTGAACGAATTAACCCATCTATCACAATTATACTCTTTTCTTAATAGTTTTGTTAGTTATCCAAAAAAATGCATAAGGAACATCAAAACATATTGGGCATAAGCTTAACCCTGGTGAAATTAGAAAAAGTCATGCTAGAGTTTTTCCTGCACTTTAAGTATCTTTTAAGAGCATAATATACCATTTCTTACATAGTTGACAACTTTAAGTGCTAAAATAAAAATACGTATTTTTCCTGCTCAAGTACAGTCAACTAAGTAAGGGACAGGGATGTCAGATTCTCCACAAATTTCTTGCACATTCTAGTTACCAAGGACTTCCAGTCATTCATCAGCGGGCTGCAGGGTCTCTTGACCTCCCGGTGGTAACTATCAAATGACCTCATATGCTATAGCACTTTGCTGCTCTCTTTATTACTGTTCCCCATTTTTAAGTTCAGTTATCAAACTGCATTTAACAAATACAGATTAAGCACTTTCTATGTGCCAGGTATAGTTCTAGAGCCTGAGAATATAGCACGAAATAAAGAAAATGCCCTGTTGCAGCAGACTCTACCATAAATATATAAAATGTAATGAATATGAGGTGGGGAAATGTACCAGAGATAAAAATAAAGAGGATTGGGAACATCAGGATGGAGAATAGGGAAGGCCAGAGAGGAGACCACTGAGAAAGTGAGGAAGTGAGGTTCTCTTACCTCTGTGGAAAGAGCCAAGAGGGTATACAATGATTCTGGGATGGAATATGTCTGATGTGTTATCATAAGAACTTTGATTTTACATTAGCTGAGCCAGGAAACCATTAGGCAGCTGGGTGCAGAGGGGTGATGCTTTCTGCCTGTTTGAAAAGACACAGCCTGGGGTGAGGGCTAAAGATGGGCTCAGCTGGAAGACCATGGGGGCAGTATAGCCTGGAGACCATGGTGCCTCCAACTTTGTCCTCTTCTTAATTGGATTAGTAAGTGTGTAAGTTGTCAAACAAAACCAGGCCGGGATACTCAGACTCAATCAGAATTTTTAAATTAAGTATAATTCATTCTAAAATTAAAAGTACTGACACTACATTACAGTGGTTCCAAATTTAATTCCCCAAGTTGATATCGGCTGAGCTCTGCTCATTTTTCATCAGTGATTTCTTTAACAATATGTTGGCTCCAGAGCTTCTTCAGGCTTAATTGCCTGTAATTCCAGCACTCTGGGAGGATGAGGTGGATGACCTGCTTGAGCTCAGGAGTTTGAGACCAGTCTGAGCAAGACTGAGACCCATCTCTACTCAAACTAAATGAACAAATACATAGAAAAAAATTATCTGAGCATTATGGCAGATGCCTGCAGTCCCAACTGCTTGTGAGGCTGAGGCAAGAGGATCACTAGAACCCAAGAGTTTAAGGTTGCTGTGAGCTATGACACCATAGCACTCAAACCAGAGTAACAGAGTGAGACTCCGCCTCAAAAAAAATCATAAAATATACCCTGTATAAATAACTTAAATAAAAGGCAATATAAAACAAAACAAAATAATTAAACACGAATTAAAAGAAAAATCATTATTTTATGCAAAGTTTCACTTCAACTACCATGTACATATAAGTGGAAGAAACTTTAAAAGCCTTTGGGAAATAGTTTTTTTTTTTTTTATAGGCACAAATCTTGCATAAAAGCAAACTAACAATTGGCTTTCAGTATAATCCCTAGTTTAATATTTTATACTAGAGGCTTTGATCACTCCTATAATTCTATGGTATCCTAAAAAATAGGAAATATCATTCTTTAAGTAGAAATGCTTGAGATCTATTTATTCAGTAATGGAAATAAATATTTCATCATTATTGTAGATGCTAGGAAAATAGAAACTGTATTAGGTCAGGGGTAAGCGCCTACATTTACGATAGGATATGGTAGAGTTTCCATCACGCCCACAGTCACACCCTTGCACAAACTAAAATAAACTTTACATATATTTTTGGAACTACTTTTATGAATAATTTTTAAAATATATTTTAATATTACACCAATTTTGTATCTTTAGTAATGAAACATACATAGAACAAGCATAAACTTAAGTATCTTTTTCACATAAGATAATTCTATTGAACTAATCAACTTTCAACCAAGGGTCTAAGTGAAGGGTTAGAAACCTTCACTAACGGGCCAGCTAGTAAGTATTTTAGGCTTTGTGGGCCGTACGGTCTCTGCTGCAACTATCAATGCCACCACAGTAGCAGGAAAGTAGCCATAGACTTGGCCCTGCTTGTTAATTTGTAAACAAAATTTTATTTGCAAAATAAGGCTGTTGACCAAATTTGGTCCAAAACATATTGACCCATGTTTTAAAGGGTAGAGGTTAAAAGCTTCAGACTTAGGAAGATTTTGAAGTAGCTGGCAAATTCAAGCCAAGATGCAGGCCCAAGGTCGGGGTCTGAGACTTGGTTCTACAATCAAGCTTTAGCATCACCTCCCCTCCCCCCATTTGTTTCCATTTAGCAGCTCATTGTCTCATCAGTGATTTCTTTAGCGGTATGTTGGCCTCGGGGCTTCTTCAGATTTGTCTAATGTGCATGATTCTTCAGTTCTTTGATTTTTGCTATGTTTGTTGATATAATTCTACTGCTGTTATTGGCTAATATATTACTCTATGCCTTTTTCATTTAAACATGTGAGTGCAGGATTATGGTGCTGAATAGAGTATTTCCTTGACGATTCCACTATCTGTTCCCCTTTGCCTCCTGTGTTAATCTGTACTGAGTTCAGCTGCATAATAGCCTTTGCTAACGCTGGTTGCTTTTTGGAATCTGCTTTTTGAGGTCTTCCTGCTTCAGTGGCCGTCCCCCTCTGTGGGAACATCTTAGGCCCTGTGGCTGAAGGCGCCATTGGTCACATAGCTCTGAGTCTGCTGAACTCCTTGACTGTAGTAACGTCTGGCCAAATGGGATGTCCTGCCGTCGTTCTGAAAGCTCCACATCTCTAACTGGTCTCTTGGCCCGAGTAATGGTAAATCTACTTCATCCCCACGTTTTTAGACAAGAAGCAATAATTGTCAGTCCTAGTGCTACTAGAACCCTTTCTAAGAAAGTAAAATTTCCCTTTCTTTAGCTTTTTTTCCTATTTATTTTTATAAGACTCACCTGCCTTTTGCTGATGACAGCAATAAAGAGACAGTGTACATTTAATACAAAAGGACACAATTCACTCCCAAACTTATTGTAGTCGAACAACCACAATTAAGAGGGACTTTATCAGGCGGCACCTGTGGCTCAAAGGAGAAGGGCGCTGGCCCCATATGCCAGAGGTGGCAGGTTCAAGCCCAGCCCCGGCCAAAAACTGCAAAAAAAAAGATGGACTTTATCTAACAAATGCAATCAGTGTAACCTAATTCTTTGTACTCTCAATGAATCCCAAACAATAAAAAAAAAAAAAATCTGCCAACTATTTCATATAGTATATATGGTTCCTTTATAAGCAAATGCATATTTGTAGGGTGTGATGGGGAATTTTCCTAGTGTAAATTTACTTTAGAAGGGTATTAATTAGACTTAATAGGCACGAGGACGCGCTGGTTCTCGGTATCATTTGTTTCCTATATTACTAAGTGAAAGCTTAAATAATGTAATGTAGAAAATGTAAACTTCATGACACGAAGTAACTAAAATGTTTCAAATAACATACATACTGGTAAAAAATATACATAAGAATTAACATAATTCTTCAAGTTTAAAATAAAATTACAGAAAAAAAACAATCTCTT
>CAUYQV010108960.1:0-26332 GCA_963574575.1 Galagoides demidoff
AGCACCTAGCTAATTATTTATTATTCTAGCCTTATAAAAAGCTAAGAAGAACCACATGTAACCTCATATTTGAGATGGGTAGTACATTTTAAAACTGCTTAGAGCAGTGGTTCTCAACCTGTGGGTGGTGACCCCTTTGGGGGTCTCCTGCATATCAGATATTTACATTACGATTCATAACAGTAGCAAAATTACAGTTATGAAGTAGCAACAAAAGTAATCTTATGGTTAGGGGGTCACCACAACATGAGGAACTGTATTAATGAGTTGCAGCATTAAGAAAGTTGAGAACCACTGGCTTATAGGATCCATTCATAAGTTCAACCATTCAACATACGGTGCTGTCTACCAAACACCACGGTAAGCACTGGAAAAATGACGGTGGACAGAGATACAGCCACCACTGCCTGACACAACTTACAGTAGGCTGGGAATAGGAACAAGAAAACGGGTACGATGCAGTCTGGAAGTAAGGGGTGCTATGGGAAAATGCTGATTATAACTGTTTATATATATGCCATTTAATTACTGAATTCTTATTTCATTAAACTGATTTCAGCTTATTCTCATCAAATGCAAATGTGTACCACCTTATTGGAATTTATGAGGATAATTTACATATATCTTTGTTACTTGAAATTACATTCCAAAGCCTTATCTGGATAATATACAAGAGCTCATACATAGAGCAGAACTGAACGGGTTTATCTTTTCCTCCCAAATTGGGTTTATACAGCTACTATTAATGTTATAGTCTCTGGTATTAATAAAATCAGGATATATTAAACTGTGTTCAATGTTAATCATATCAAAATCTCTCACATTTTTATGAGAAATATTTGAATATGAGCAAAATTTTCCTGAAACAGTCAACATTATTTCACATATACAGTCATAATACCCAATGGTTCAAAATATAAATTTTACTTAATTTACATAGGTGACTAAATATAATTCAGTTAAATTATCCATTAAAGCAGATGATGTGGGGAAAATATACAAATATTAACTGAATTATTAACAAAATAGTGCCATTTTCTCATTTCATATTCTTGAAGTTTAATTATTTAAAAGGAAAAGTTCCCGAAAAATCTTACCACTAAGTGAAACAATTCATTTCGTAGAGAAGTTAAAGACTAATTCTAGTAGTTGAAATGTGGATTTTTTTTTAACAGTTGAAAGCCTAGAGGTATTAAGAATTTCAATGTGCAATCAGTGGAAAATATCCATGTAAATGGGGCAACACCTGTGGCTCAAAAGGGTAGGGCACTGGCCCCATATGCCGGCGGGAGGTGGTGGATTCAAATCCAGCCCTGGCCAAAAAAACTGCAAAAAATTTTTAAAAATTTAAAAAGATAAGAAAGAAAGAAAAAAAATATCCACATAAATGAATGCAAGGTTATCCATGAAAAGTGACTCAAGTAACTTCTGGCCCATTATCTCTAGAAATCTGGATTAGAAGCTAAACAAGAGACTTGTGTTTTGTGTCACAAGTACATAAATAGGCCATAAAAGCAATAATTTCTATTGCTTTTTTTTCTAAAATAGTTAAGCTGTGACCTAATGAAACCCAAAGCATCCTTTAGTTTTGAAACTAATAACACTTTGTCACATAAATGGCAAAAGGATTTTCAAGGATATTCGTCAGATGAATATGCAATGGCTATTTATTTTCCTGGAGTATATTTTCTGTTTGAAAGCAAGCAGAACATTCGGACCCCACCACAAAAGTCAACAAAATTTAGAAACATTTAATAGATTCATTGACATTTGATGGGACTTGACCTTGATGTGAACTTCGGTTAGCGTCTTTAATGAGCACTTGCTGTTCTACCTCCAAGTGACTACAATACTAAGACTATGACTTTCCTGAATCTTCAGTGAAGTTTTCAGGTGATGGTAAATAAAAAATATTCTATGGAACAGAAGATGATTCTATATATATTATTAATTGAAACATGTGCCTATTTCATATTTTAATAGAGGTACATAAAATGTCTAAAAGCTCATTTTATTTTTTTAAAAAGTCATCCAGCAAGCAAAACAAATACACACACTAATGTTCCCATACAATTTCCTTCAGAGAAACACCAACCAAACAAAATATGAAGCTATTTCTCATATCAAAACACTGACAATGGCTTGGCGCCTGTAGCTCAGGTGGTTAAGGCACCAGTCACATGCACCTAGGGTGGCAGGTTCGAATCCAGCCCAGGCCCGCCAAACAACAATGATGGCTGCAACCAAAATAATAGCTCGGTGTTATGGCGGGTGCCTGTGGTCCCAGCTACTGGGGAGGCGGAGGCAGGAGACTCGCTTGAGCCCAGGAGTTGGAGGTTGCTGTGAGCTGTGATGCCACAGCACTCTACCCAGGGGGACAGCTTGAGGCTCTGTCTCAAAAAAAAAACACTGACAAAAGAAAGAAATGAATCTTGAAATTACAACAATTAAAATAGCTGAAATTGGACATCTGAGCACAAACATTTGGGGGGTATCCTAGTTCTTGAGAAGCTCCAAAACCTTTTCATTCAATTTACAACAGCAAGATTTACCTCTCCTATGTGGCTATTTAATGAAGAAGAGACCTAAATAAACATTGAAGAAAAAAAAAAATCTAACAGTTGAATTTTCTTATCAAGAAGCCAATGTATAATTTTATACTACAAAGCAAATTCTTCTCTCTCTCTCACTCTCTCTCTCTCACACACACACACACACACACACATACACATACACACACACGCAGACACACATGCAGACACACCTTTAGGCAACTTTCCACATCAGTAAAATAAATTATGGAGGTCTCCTTTATTCTAAGGGAGGCCTGTGAAATGCCAGTAGATACTAGTTTGGCTCTTTCTTGGGGGATCACTTCAGAATGGCGATACAGATTTATCAAGTTAAAGGCAAAGCAACCGAACAAGTACCAAAATATCCTATGCTATAATAAATCTCTGGCTGAATCTGTCTTCAAAAGAAACTAATTCCTCCATCTTAAATGCAGCAACAGACATTAAGCAGGGCTATGTGATATAAAGGGCCACAGCACTAGTCAGCGGCACCACTGGTAAAGAACTCAGGCTGTCAAGTTCCCTCCGACAGTCCTTTCAGAGAAGCGTGGTATATTCTTTGTGTAATATAGGGAAAGGGGCATCCATCTGTTATGCCTAGTTTGTGTGGATGAGAATATGAGGCCTTCATAATACCACACAGCACATCAGCTCCAACTCTTAACAGCAAGGTAACAACGGCTTTATCTAAGCTTCCCCTGTTGTCAAAAAAATGGAGAACAATTCATCACTGACTTCTATATAATGTGAATATACTCAAAAACTACTATTAAAACATTCTTTAAATAGTTTATCTTTAAAATGTGGTGACATCACACCATATTTGTTCATTTAATAAATAAGTCATTTAATAAATACCTAAATGAGAAATCTGTGTTCAAATTGCGTGGCTTCTACAGCCCCATAAAACTTGGCATTTTAGCTTACCCAATATTCAAATAATGACACCCGGATTAAACAGTGCCTTTACCTGAACCAGAGAAAGTTTATTACAGTATAATTAGGCATGGGTTCTGGTTTCTGTCTCTGGTTTTAACTTGGCTTAAAAATCCTCTGCTCTTTGTAATGCGAGCTCCATGTCTACGTCATGATTTCTCCATTAAAATAAGGAGAAATCGTAAACCATCACAAGAATGGAGAAGCAAGAATCCTATGTACTCAATTCTGATATGAGGACAATTGATGACCTAGTTCATGGTGAGAGGTGGGGGAAAGGGGGCACAGGGAGAGGGAAGGAGGGGGGTCACAGGGTGTGACACACCTCTTGGGGACAGGACACAATTGTAAAAGGGACTTTACCTAACAAATGCAATCAGGTTCCCCAATAATAGAAAAATAAAATGAGGAGAAATCTCCAGTTCACAAAGACTTGTACTGGAGATACGTTCATTTGTGGGGGCAAAATTAATTACAATTGGGGGAACAAAAGAGAGGCCAGAAGTAAACAGTAAGCAGGTTCTGAGATGAGACTTTTTTTACACAGAGGTGGGGCTGGATACATCGTACACATTGGTAGGATGTGACTGCATGCATTCATGAAAACATCAAGTTTCTTTGATCTTTATTGAAATTAAATCAATTCAATATGGTGATAAGGATTACTTCATGATGATCAGAAGACCTGATTGGCTGTTAGTGACATCATGGAAATTACTGAGATGGGTTCCCTGTATAAAGAGTCAGAGACACATCTTTGATAAATAAAAATGTGGAAGTATTAATATTACTTAATAACTAGTTTAGATTTGAATTTTTTCTTGAATTAAGTGTCTTCAAACAGGAGGCAAGGATAGTGAGAACACCAAAGGGGCTTTCTTCCCCCCTGCCTAGAGAGACATAGAATCACTCTGCTATTCAATCCACCAATTTATAAGTGTGCACAGAATTTAACTGTAATTAAATTAATTAAATTACAATTAGAGAAGTGTTAAGTAGAAAGCTGATACCCTGAGTTATCAAGCGCACAGAAACACTTCTCTCCTCCGTCATGTTAGTCTAATGCTTAGTGTTTAGAAGTAGAAAAACGTATGGACAACAGAACTTAGACAATGAAAATAGTTTTAAAAAAAAGGAAACAACTCAAACTAACACAACACCCATCTAACTGCAGAATGGTTTTCACTAAGAGTTAGGACATTCAGTTCAGAATAGCATTTGCTTTTTATCATTATGTTTGAATTGGTATCTTAAACACGAATTTTGTCTTTCTGAAACTTAAATATTAATTGCTGTTTCTCAGGTTAAATTTTAGGGAGAAAAAATGGAATTAGGGAAGTCTGTCTTACCTGCTTTAGATCATCTCTTATGCCCCCTCTCAGTACGTGGCGCTCCTACCCCTAACCCGGTAACAGCTATTACTAAGGTTCAGTCCTGCTCAGAAGGCAGTTTATTTTTGTGTTAAAAAAATTTATCATACGATTTTACCTGTCACATTAGGTTAAACTAAAGCTACCAGATAGATTAATGTCAAAAAGGATTATATTTTGAAGTTAATAGTGAAAATAAACCCATCACTGTTCTTTTCTGCTACGCTGCTAGAAATTATAACGAGCTTTTCACTCAATACAAATTATTCCACTTAAAACATTTTAAGAAACTTTCTAAAATGTTACATTTTTAGTTTAACAAAAGGCTAAGGCCCAAACAAAAAATAAAGTAAGTTCTGAATTGTAAACAACTTAACTTACTGCTTTAATCAAGGGAAGTTATAATCTCTAAGATGATGAACTGTTTGGTTCCATCTCAGTAGGGGCCGCGGTGGCAGTGACTGTCACCATCATCCTCAATACTACCACGTCCACATACCATCAGTTTCTAACACGGATCTACACACGTTTATCTCATACTTCTCATAGCAACCAGCTTGACAGAATACTTTCTTCAAGTGGGTATTCCTTGGTGATTGGGATTAAAATGAACACTGGCTGTTTATTCAGCCTGCCCAAATTAGGCTAGAGCAAAGATAAAGTGAAAATTCCCCCCAAAATATCAGGTGTGACACGGGACAAATAAAGTTGACACAAAGCATTGCACTATTTCCATCAAAACATCAGGTCCTGACACTTACTACCTGTGTGACCTGGGCAAGTCACTTATCCTCCCAGGGCCTTGGTTTCTTGGGGACAAATAGCATGTACTGTCGTGACTGTTAACAGGATTAAAGCTAGAAGAGTTTATGATAGTGTCTGACCCACAGTGAGCCCACAATAAATGTTAATTGTTGTAATTACCATTTTTTTTAACAATAGAGACACACAAATAAATAGAATTACTGGTTGTGTAGGTCCATCATATTCTTGTTCTTTTTTTTACATGGCAGTGGACTCTATTAAAGGCAGATGATTTCGCCACTTGAAAACATTTTTAAGTCACTGGGTTTCAAAACATTGAAAGTATGTCATGATATTCTTTCATATTGCTGAACTTCAATGAAATCAATTGACTCCTTCTAAATAATCAGAGAACAGACAAACACGCACAGCAGGCTAAATGGTTTATTTTAGCAGAAATGATCACTCTATTTTTCTTCACAATCAAATAAAGAGATTTCTGCTACTATTAATGGGAACGTTGCTTATTTGGTGCTTTTTAGTTTGCAAGACACTCTCCATGCAAAGTGGAGAAAGCGCCTCCCATCTCCTGCCTTCTCTTACTTTCAACACCCCCCCCTCCCAGGAAGAGCCCCATTTTCTTCCCTGTACTCGCTCTTGTGAACACAAAGGGGAAGGCGTCCAGGACCAGCAGCACCAACGTTACTACTCTCCCCATTTTCTCACAAGTAGGCGAAGCAGTGAAGAGCAACGAAGACTTACTCTTTTCTCTATACAAATTCACAGAAAACCTGGAGAAATCATAGTATGTCACAGATGACCTTAACATGATTAAATTGCATCAGTACAAAGACTGGTTGGTTACTGTCATTTCAGCTTTAGATCGTCGGGGTTCTATAGAAAATTTCAAACTTTATTGATGGAGGAGGTGTCACTCCCAAGATCTCACTTTGAAGCAACGATTGCCACATAACTGCATTTTTCTAATAGAGGATTCGCTTATGAGAAATTTTTATTTTGCAAGTCAGAAATGGAGTTTCCTTCATCTTCAAGAATCAAGATCTAGGCTGGGCATGGTGGCTTACACCTGTAATTCTAGCACTTGGGGAGGCTAACAAGGGTGGATCCTTGGGTAAACATATGGAAGGAATTATCAGTGGGGGGAAGGAGGAGGAGAGGATGGGCAAGTTCACACCCATCAGGTACAGTGCACACTGGGTGAAGAGCACATGGATATGTATAACTTTGACTCAATCCGTACAAAAACAAAGTATGTAAATAAACCATGTGGCCCTCACATTCTGACATAAAAAAAAAATGCTAACCATGGCTATTGCTAAGAAAAAGAACATAAAAGAAGCGTTAAAAAACACAAATACTACTTTTATTTGGTCTAATGTTACAGTAAGCCTCCACTGGTATAACACAACTTATAAACAAAACAGGGGATGTGGCAACCCCAAAGGTTAACACCACTTCTATGCAGTTTGAATGCTTGGTATTTAGGACTCTCTGTTTCCACGGATGAACCCATCTCTGTCTTCTGTAGAGATGCAGCTACCGTTCTCACTATCATAAATAAGGCTAAATACAATGACGCTGAAACTGGCCCCCCAGTTTCATCTAATGTTCCATTCATTAAGTCTCACTGAGCGCTATCAAGGGCAGACATTTCTTTACACAATCCAATCAAAAATAATTCACTCCTGACATTCTGGGGCATGAGCCCAAGATCTTTGTTTTATGAAACCAGGATTGCGATATGGAACTCTACAATGCCTTTAAAAATATGAACTTTCAAAAGAGAAAAATCTATAGAAGACAGCAGAAGAAATTAAATTAAGAAGGCTGAGAAGAACTATGTAAAGAGCAAGGGCAGTAAAAGAAAATAATTCATGATTTTTAAAAAGGCTGGGAGAAAAACATCTGCAGAATTCAAAGCACAGTTCTGGTCTCTGCAGTTGGCAAGTGTGAATGGCATCAGGCCTGGACTCCATGATGTCAGCTTTGGGCTTGCCTGGGACCTGGTCAAGCACCCTTCGGCCCTCATGATGACATCTCAGGCCTTATCCCCCGAGACATGAAATCCCCAGTAGGCACGAAACTGCCCCACATGCCTGGATGTTGCCCCCATATAAAGTTATTCAGGCTCAAATACTACGTTGACAGTCATATTAGAAGGTACTACAGTATAGGCAATCTCCTTTCTATACAAGTAGAAATTTCTTTTACAATGAAAACACTTGGCAAAAATGAAGCGTTCCCTACCTTGAAGACATCAAGCTGCTGATTAATTGTCTCCGTTTCCATACCAACAGGACCTTGTGACTCCTCGTGTTCTTCAGCATTCTGGAGAAGCGTAGAAAACTCTTTCAATTTGCTGTAGAATTCTTCAAGACGCTCAATTGTCCCTTCAACCTGCTCCCCTCTGGCTTGGGCTCTGTCCAGTAACTTGTTGCATTGTTTGCTCAAAGCCTCCAAGTCCCTTCTGATTCCAATGAGGTCAGGAGAGGTTTCTCCTGTGGCCAGCATCATCTTGCAGGTTTTATTGGCATTGTCGTTGCTTGCTATTAGGGCTTCCAGCTTCTTCAGAAAGGCTGTTATAGCCTCCTTTTGCTTTTGCAAAGTTTCTACATCTCTCCCCACTGGAGCCATGCTATCGAGTTCATCATCAAACTCTGCAAACTGAGAAAACATTTCTCGGATGGTATTCTGGAAGTGCCCAATGCCTTGCAGCTTAGTTTCTAAGAACGAACACTTCTCATCAACTTGCTGACTTATTGTACTATGTTCTTGTGCTAACGTTTCTGCTTGTAATAAAATGTCGGAGGTTCCCTTTGAGTCTGAGGTTTCTAGCACAAGGTCCTGTGCGAGTCTTTGGGCCAGTTCTACCTGAGGCTTCAAGGTCTGAAGTGATTTCTGCTGGGTCTGCAGCATGGTCAGGTTTTTGTTACTGCACGCCTGGGGTCCTAGGGAATCATGGATGTCCAGCTGTTCCTTTGCACATTGAAGCTGCCTGTGAGCTTCTTTGGAAACTTCTTGAAATTCCTTAAACTTCTGAGCCATATTCTCCAGAGTGAATTTCTTACTGTGAAGTTGTTCAGTGACCATGTCCACCTTCTGGATCAGTGATTTATTCTCATCTGTAACAACCTCCTTATCTGTCTCACAGACACTGAGCAAGCTATTGGCTGTGTTGTTTAGTAATTCTACCATACCGAAGTGTTGGTCCATTTCCTTCTGCAGAGACTTTAATTTGGCAATAGAATTCTCAGTTTCAGCAGGATCCAAGCAAGGTTTTACTTCCTCCAGGTCATTCTGACATTTGCCTATCCACGGCCGGAGAGTTTCCACGTGCTCTTTATACTTGAGGGCTTTTTCCAGTGCGTCTTTTAACTTGTCTTCTCTTTCTTTCACCTGCTTATTTAATCCATCCCAACTGGTTTTAATCGTGTTAAGCTGTAATTGTAAGGCTGCCTTCTCAGACCCTTGTGTTTTTAATAACAGATTTTCACCTTCTGCGATGGTTTTTTCATAAATATTAGACTCGGCAGTCAGAGTTTTACTGAAGTCTTTCTGATCTTTAATTAATGATTCTAAGACATCGAGTTTGGCTGATACTGGATGAGACCTGTTTTGCTCTTCTTTCTTGGTGTCCAACCAAGCCTGAAAATCTCTAGACATTTCCTGAAATTGGTGAGAGCTTGCACAGGCTGACTGAAGGTGCTGGACATGATTCTCTGAAAATAAGATTACAGATAGGTTTTTTTTTTTATATCAAAATATTAACCTAATCCGTGAAAAGCCAAAAGAAAAATCTCTGAAAGAACATATGGAATTATCTAAAAGCAAAGGCTCTTAGCATTGACTGTAAGAACAACAAGTGAACTGAAGTCATTGATCAAGGGGAAAAGAAGGGAGAAGCAGACATGATGAGAGGGGAAATCAAAGATTGTGGAACTATGTAAAAAATACACAGAGGTGCAGGGTGCGGCCACACCACACAGCACAGGACACTCTGGGAGTACCCTTTTCATTCCAGTACTGGGGAGTGACAATTATGAAGTCCTTGGCTATGCTAATAAATAATCCGTCTCTTATCACGTAGGACTTTTTCACTTCCGTGACTTTACATATCACAGAGCCAACATAATGTAGCCTGTAAGAACTGCAGAGCTGCAAGCCCCCAGGCAAATGACTAAACCTCTATGCCTCATTTCTGCAACTATAAATTGGCAATATTAACAGTAGCCATTGTAAGGATTAAATGAAAAGTTCTTAGTTGACTGTCTATCACACTTCAGTGTTCATATAGTAAGACTAAGAGTGACGGGCCGGGTGTGGTGGCTCACACCTACAATGCCAGCACGCTGGAGGCCAAGGCAGGTAGATTGCTCGAGCTCAGGAGTTCTAGACACTATGTCTACTAAAATAGGAAAACTGAAGCAAGAGGATTGCTTGAGCCCAAGAGTTTGAGGTTGCTGTGAGCTGTGATGCCATGGCACGCTGCCTGGGGCAACAGAGTGAGACTCTGTCTCAAAAAAAAAAAAAGAATAGTGAGACCCTGTCTCAAAAAAAAGATAACAGCCAATAGGTCTTTATTATCAATATCATGTTAAATGAAGGGGTAAGTATGAAATGGTTGCTGTGATCAATAAATAAATCAAACCAATTAAAAAACATTTACGAGGTACAGGGCCTAGACACTAGTGTTACTTTTCAAACAGAACACACAGAGCTACGAAGTGCGTCTTTCTCAGTCAGGTCTTTCTGAATTCTAATAACTCAGTATCGCTGCATCTGACAAGCATCAGCATATCTGCCCCAGAACTACGGCTGCAGGGCTGCAGCGGGAGAGCGAGGAAAACACTGTCAGATGCTCCTCTTTTACGCGTTTCTCTAGATGAGTTTTCTATGACAACAGTTAAAGTAAAGCAGATGATACAAGGATACAAAACCTTTTTAATAACTATTCCTTTGGATTTTTTTTTCTGGCAAAATTAAGACTATGTCACACTATGAAAGTGATTCCATCTTTTAAAAACCCATTTGGGATATCCGAAATTTCAATGAGACTTCATTAAGTGAATTTTGCCAACAGCCCATCTCTCTGTTACCTGTACAGAATGACCCTGCCACGGTGTGCTATGAACACACAGCGGCCCTCCGTGCGTGATATTCAGCCTCCTTCTCATTTATGTTCTCAATCGGGGCAGACCTTCCTTAGGGTCCCGCATTATTGGCAACAGCTTAAAAATAGGCAATGTGTATCTGCTTCTGACCAGGAAATATATAGGTACTAAAAGGAGACAAACCTGCTTTTTGTTCAATATCTTTAAATGATTTTGAGATGCCATCTAGTTGCCTGCTAAGTTCTGCTTTCAAATATTCTTCTTTCACTAGTGCGGACAAATCCTCACAGAGAGCCCGGGCCACTTGCATCTGCTTCCTTTCCTGCTCTATCTCCTGCTTCAGTTTCTGGGCTGTTTCCAGCTGCTGGTTCATAGCATTGGGGTGTGAGCTCACGGCCAGACTGTTGCTAAGTTTATTATCCAAGTCACTCAGTTTGTCGGAAAGGCTTCTCAGCAGGCTTTGATACTGGGTGCTTTTAACAATGGCTTGGTCAATCCAGTCACATCTGTCACTCAATTGTCCTGTGAGGCTATCCCATTTTTGGGTCACAGCTGCCAGTTGCTCCTTCACAATCCCATGTAAAGAAGGGTCTTCTCCGGGCCTGCTCAGAATGCCCCGACCAGCTGCTATGAGCTGTTCATACTGAGGTTTCCGAGTATCGAATTCTTGTAGCAGAATCTAAGGTAATAAGGATAAACGCACAAATCGTCATGTCGTTCATTATAGAGAACACAGCTTTCAGTGTGCAAAACAGACAGAAATGATAATTACTTACCTAGTTTTTGTTTTTTAGTGACCACTTCCCTAATTTTTATTTAAAGAGCAGTAAAATTAACTTAAATCCAAAGCACAATGGTGTTTCACAGACATAGTATCTTGTCTAAACTAATCAGACCCTCCTCAAGGGGGAAAAAAGAATAAATATTTTTGGAAATAAGGGCAAAATGAAGAAAAAAATCACGTACAAATTTTCATACACAACGGAAACCACTGTCATTGGACAAGTTTCTAGTGCACTGACACCAAGTTTGCATTTTCCTACTCACGTTTTTCCCTTTGGGAGAATCTGGACAATCCTATTGCATTTTACATTAAAGAAGGTGCACCATGATAACCATGTTAGAGCATGTTAACTCATGATGCATTAACTTACAAAGATGCCTTTAACACAAGACTGAGTGATGTTCATGGTCTTTATTATAAAGGTTTTAGCCAACAAGTCATGTTGCTCAGAATGTATAGGCTGAACACGATGCATTATTCGATGAAAGATCCTCAAATTCCTTTAGTATAAACATTTTTATTTATTTTTTTATTTTCGATCTTCATCTATATTTTATTTATCTATTTTTGGGAGACTACAAGAGGAGAAGCAATTATTTCTCCCCATATATTTATTGTTATCTTTTGTTTTCATTCTCTCCAGATTATGGATATGAACTAGAACATGTGACTCTGACCGAGACTTACTGACCTAGCCTCCCTGCTCTAAATCCAGTACTTTAACGTGAGAAAAACTGACTGAAACCATAGCGGAGCTTTTGCTATTACACCTCACTTAAGTTTCAGGGATTTTTTTCCCTTATGGATTTATCTGCTTTGTAATCAGCAGAGAGTCTAAAACTCAGGCACTGGTTTCAGGGTCCCCCTGTTACCCTTATTCTTTGTCCCGTCTTATTCTGTCTTTCTCCCCTTCAGGACCTTACTGCGTGAGTTTTACAAGTTTCATTATCTACTACCACAATCAAAATGAATAAAACATCAAAGGAGTAATTTCTAAACAGTAAAAAGCATATGCTAGCTTCTCATAAAAATATTACTTAATCACATTAATACTTCAAAGAAGACCCTTTTTAACAGGGTCTGTACCACCCACAGTATGACTGAAATACTCAGGGGCTTGGCCTACTCACAGGCTCCAGGACACTACTCTGGGCTGCCTCACAGCTCTAGTTCTCCAAGGGCTTCCCACTAACCGCAGGGTGGTCAGGACACTACTCTGGGCTCCTCATAGCTCTAGTTCTCCCAGGGTTTCCCACTAACCACAGGGTGATCAGGACACAACTCAGGACTGCCTCACTGCTCTGGTTCTCTAAGGGCTTCCCACTAACCTCAGGATGGTACCTTATGGTTGTCTGAGACATTAAAATATATAAAGGTAAAGCATATACCGCCCCAAATTAATGAATTTACAATGAAAACAGTGAGTCAGGTTAGCACTCACCTGCACCTGCTGTCTTTGTGTGTTCAGCATATTTGGGTCAATTGACAAGGGCCCGAGAACACTGACCATCAGCTCTTTTTCCACAAGCCACTGTTTTAACTGGGCCTCTATGGTGTGGAATTGGGTTAGGTTATTGGAGGACTCTTCCAGTTTTTGTTGTCTATCAACTGTTAATTGATTGAGTTCTTGCCACTTAGAATCTAAAAGAAAAAGGATGAAACTGGGGTTCAGTTTTTTGCATTAACATGATGATATCTATGAAGACTATATATTATGCAAAATGATATGTAATGGCTATCATTTTATTTTTTAATAACTCTTCTTACCTGGTCAAATAAAGATCTAAACTAAGAGAAAACTGCATTTAATAATACACATTTTGTGGACCTGGTATTTGTGTGTCAACTGAAATATAAGGAAACAAACTTGAATCTGACTTCAGAAGATATTGTAGAATATGAACTATTCCTTAAACCAAATAGGATCCTGAGATCTCCATTTCTTTAGAAGTCCTATAGAGTCTATTTATTTAACCATAACTAACCTACTAGAATAATGAAGATTAATCCTTCACTTTAATATCAAATCTTCAATTAACAGGTCTAGGTAAATGGCTCCCACATTTGACTATTTAGCCCCAATTATTCTTTTATTCAAATCACACATTAACAACCAGCCACTGTAAAGTTACAATCAGAAATCTTACCAACCCTTTAAACTCAACTTTAAAAAATAATTCCTCTAAAAACAAGTGGATTTTTCTGACTTTAACATTTCTTTCAAAGGTTATCATTTCTCTCAAGTCACTGAGAAGCAATAATTCAGAATATCCTGTCATGAGTTTCCGAACCCTCTCATATTCTTGACCATAAAACCTTAAGTCCCTCCTTTATATCCTTTATGCTATAATTCCATTTTGGCCCTCGTCATGTGTTCTTTTTTAAAAATTGGTTTAACTGTTACACAACAGAGGTCCATATCTTACGTGATACCATCCCTCTAGGCAATGATGAGTTAACCTCATCCTGTTTTGCCTGGATCAGTAGTTCTCCAACTTGAGCTGCATAGAATCACCTAGAGGGATCATCAACCCCCACCACGGAACGTGTGATTCAGTAGTTCTGGAGTGGGGTCTGCAATTTTGCATTTCTAAAAAGTTCCCAGGTGATGCTGCTGCTGCTGGACCCAGGAGCATACTTAAGTACAGACCAAGACTATCCATCTTCTCACTGCTATCTCGGCTATCAGTGTTTCTCAGCTGCAATCTATTTGGTCCTAAAATAATTTCTAAAAAGAAAGATCACTTTTAAACAAGTCATTTCCCTGCTAAAATCCTTCAATAACTAACTCCTCACCTGATATTCAAGGCCTCCTACAGTCTGGTCCTAGTCGACTAAGCTTAGTGTGTTTGTATATTGAGATGAATCATCTAATCTAGCCCTGATCTTATTGTAATCGTACAAACAGGCTGTTGCTCACACAGGTCCATGTCTGAGATGCTCTACCTCTTTATCACATATCCCAACCTTATCCAGCCTTCATAATTCCAATGGATGTTGCCCTCTGCCAGGAAGTCTTCCCTGCTCTCACCACCCTCAGGACAGCATGCTCCCTGTACCCAAGGGTTACTGATCAGAGAACATTTAGTCCAGCACTTGGACACATTAGTTGCTCAATAAACATTCATTGTTGGCCATGATTACTTGATGTGAGAGTTTTACTTTTCACTAGTTTAATACACGAAAGGGGTGACTTCACTACAACACAATCCCTGAAATCTTTTCTACTGACATCATTGCATATGGCACATTCTAGTCACACACAATCTGACAACAAAATAATGCAATCAGAGCAATAAATCAGGAAAAAGAAATATCAAGGTCATCCGGAAGCTTTTTTGAAGTGCACATTCCTCATTCCTACCCCTATTCTAAAATGTCCTGAGAATACTCTTCCTAAGTAATTCTGATATCCCGGGGAGAGCCACTTAATTAGGACCAATTTAATTACAATGAGACAGGAGTCTCTATAGTTGGATTAAATACATCTTAAATAAAACCTTAAGATCCTCTAGAGGAACATTTTTTCAAACTGAAATATACTTCCAGATTTCCAAATTTATCACAGGGCACCTAACTCTAGAAGAAAGACAATATTTAGATAAATATAATGGGATAATGGAAAGTAAAATAATTATTATAATCATAGTTGATGTATATAGCACTTACTATATGAGCCAGGTGCTTTCATCTGAGCTATAGATATATTAACTTAATGATACTATAAGATCATTAATAATACCTCATAGTATTATGTAAGTTAAGATATATTATATATTAACTTACATAATACTATGAAGTAGGGAAAATTATTTTATTCCTCTTTACTTATATTCCATATCATCATAATAATGAAAAATTTTAAGACAATGGGGCCAGTGGGAAGAAAATTCTGTAACTAGGAGAAACAGATTATACAGGGACAGTGTAGAAGTGGGAGGATAAGCCTAGATAAAGATTCAAAACTACCAGTCTTCAGTGAAAAGCTACTTTTTAGTACAGATTGGGAGAGAGAAGAAGATAGTAAGATGTGGATCTGGAGCAGTCCCAAGAGGAACTCCCTGAAGAACAAAGCCAACCTTTTCCAAATAAATGAAAAGAACATCTAAAGTAAAAGATAAGGAAACTTTAAAAAGATTAAGCATCATAAAGCTAGTAAAAAAAAAAAGTCAATAATCGTTAATGAAAATGATGGTACTCAAAGCATGGCATTTTACTAATTAGTATCTACCTTCTTCAGAAAACTACATGTAGTCACTGTGTTTACCAGGAAAAATACAAGATATAAAACCTAAGTATAATAGCAGCAGCGTGGGACTGATTACAGATTCTTTGCTTTGGACTTTTTCACCTTCCTTCTTTAATCTTAGGTGTGAGACATGATAAAGGTTGTGAAAAATGTATCTAAAAGGTAACCCAAACTACACAAAAATTGTGTTATTGGTTTACTCTTATTATGAATATACAGGAAAGCCTGAATGTACTTGCATATATAATGACACCCATTATCAGCTACGTGTGCCCCCCACAATGGGCCAGCTGTTTGCTACAATCCTTCTGAACCCCCAGAGCAAACAAAATTTGCTGAGTGGTATACTGATACCCCTATAAAGGCTCGAGTTATAACAGAGTAATACCTAAACAAATAAAAAAACATTAATAACAATTTTGCAATACGTGTGTCTTTTTATATTTTCAATAATAACTAGAAATTTTCCAAAAATATTGTATATTTCTCAAGAATTATTTTTATGTATTTCATATCTTGTGTTGTCATGTTAACGATAATTCTCTAATGGTCAGTGGTATACAATGGATATTTGTATCCTGAAGTTAAAAAAATAATAATAATAAACATTTAAAAAACCTAAGTACATAAAACAGAAGATATATTGTATATAAACGTTTAAGTGATGCCAATTCTCTGCACAATATAATTTGAAGTGACACTTTTAAATACGCAAAAAATAGGTTCTGAAACATTAAAGCAAATCCAAACCCAAGTGAGGCTGTTGAATGGAGGGAGGGGGATTGGAAGGACCATTTTTGAGGTTTATCTTACAGGGGTACAAGTGAAACTCTCTAAGAGTAGAATCAGAACATTTTAAAACAATAACTGAGAAAATGACATGAAGGCTGTGTTGAGCAGTTTGATGGAAGTATTTCAGATTGCATGTGAAAACCACACACTGTACCCCAGAAGTGCATTAATGTACATAGTTACCATTCAATTAAAAAAAAAAAAAAAGAAAGAAAGAAAAATGAATGAGCTTCTGTCTGTGAACTTTTGTGTAAGTAACACGACGTACCTATTTCTGCCAGCATCTGCTTCCACTTGGGAGCCTCAGGAGTATCTGGGTTTTCCTCCAACAGCTCTGTCAATTTGTCTTTCAACTCCTGCACTTTGTTTACATTTTGCTTTAGTTCCGCCTCAAATGACTAACAAGGAAGAAAAAAATAACCATATTAAAGTGTGCCAACTGCAAAAGGCAGAAACACAATTAGGACCGAGCATTTTTTTTTCCTCTAGCATGACCAAAAGAGGGAAAAAATCCACTTTTAAAAGATAAAGCTGGTGAGGACCTGCATTCAGTAGCTATTTCCTTTCCTCTTCTGAGCGAGTCTTCGCTGTGTGACGGGAACCCCACAGAGAAGGCCTGCGCCTATGGAGATAATGACTCTCGTCTCCATTATGGAGGAGGAATTTCATAGTTTCAAATCAACCACTTTGGATAAAAGCAAGACGACATCAGTAGGTTGTAATTAACAAAAAAGTTAGCCTTGACAAAGGCTTGCTCGTATTTCAGAATCAACTAGTGAATAAGCACGTTTTGGACACCATGTAAAACGATCCTCCCAACCTTGCCAGCTACAGGAAGAAATATCCCTATTGAAGAAAGGGAAAGTATTAGCTATTTTACACTAGACAGAACACATCCCTAAAACACTTAGCCTTTACATAAATATTTCCCAGTAGGCGGCTGGTTAACATCCCAGACTTCAACTGATTCAAAGGTGACAAAGGGCTTTTACACTCACGGCTTGTTCACCTTCATGATGTGGGTGCACGAGAAAAGGGGGAGGGTAAATTCACACCTAACAGGTGCAATGTGTGCTATTGGTGCACGACTGGTGATGGGCACACTTATAATAACTTTGACTTAAACTAATATTGATGAAATTATTTTTTAAAAAGGGACTCTTAACACCAATCTCTACAGAAAGACACATGAACACAACTATCAAATTTTGTGCTGAAGGGGATAGGGCTGGAAAACGACAAAGCTCCTGACCACGTGGGCTCCGTCCGAACGCCCACTGGTTTTCTTGCTCATCTTCAGTGGGAACCCACAGAATGTACCTTGTTCTGCTCAACCTGCGTCTTCACAGCTTCGGTGTCTGTAGGTGCAGGTGTCTGATGCCATTTTGTCGCCGTTTTGTTCATTTTCTGTAACCACTGCATCATAGCGCTTGATTCTTCCTGAGCTTTTTCCAATTTGGAGAGTTTAGAATTCAGTTCTGCTATTTTGTCCTTGAGTAAGAGGCCAAGATCTTCATAATCATGACTTACGTCAGTCATGTCCTTCTTAATGGATGTCAACCCTAGGGAGGAAGAAAAAAATTATACTGATGCCCGTTCAGCTCATTTCTATTAGAGGTCTAGAAATAATAGTTTGTCAATCTCTGTAATTTTGCCACTATTAAGCCTACCATGATCAAGTCAGAAGCTTTTTAAAAGTTTAGACTATCATGTAATTCTATTTAATCATAAATAATTCAAGAACATAATACTAGCAAAATAAAGAAGGTATTTCAAATACAATAAAAACCTCACACCACAAAATGTTACTTACTAATTCCTCAGGCACCAAACTCAATAAATTAGATAAAAATAATGTTATCTCAAGTGGCAAAATATCTCAAATTAACCAAATAAAAAAGACAATACATTGAACTAGCTTTTACCAATTTCAGATGCCAAAAATGCATGGAATGTTATAGAAATAGGATATTTAGGGAGATTTGTGACTATTAAATACCATTTCAATTCAAGTTTTAAATTTCAAATATACTGTCCCCTAAGAAGATTTTCTTTTTCAAAAAAAATACCACGTTACATTAATCAATAACCAATGAAAATTATTATTCACCTTTATTTGCCCAAAATTCCTGAGTATTTGCAGCTGTTCCTTCACCATTTAATATTATTCCACCTGTAAAAATATTAAAACTGAAGTCGCACAGATCTCCATAGTATTTCTACACATCAATAGTAAGTGGCATTGTGTTCAATCAAACAGTAATCACGATATACAGTAATCACTTAAAAAGTTATAACTACTTGAAAACACAAAATACTAATTTAACTTTAAAATCAAACGAAGGTCTAAAATTTAAGTATTGAACAGTATCCTTTCTTCTATGTAAAATTTATTCTTAAAGTAGTGACATGATCATCTTAAACACTAGCATTTCAATGTTTATATTATACTATTATAATATAAAGTTACTATTCATAAAATTTTTGTGATAAAGCTGCTTTATTGCTAAAGTTATCTTAATGATAAAGGACCCAAAGCTCAGAAGGTGCTCAGTATACAAGTGTGTTGAACGAAGCACAAACGACTGATGAACCACAGAGCGTCTCCTTCCTTAGGGGTTAAAACCTGGCTGACGCAGGGATACTGTGCTGCCATGGGCTTAACGGAGGCAGAATGGGTTTTTTAAAGACATGAAAAAATCTTCAAGTTTAAAAACTAACAAACTGTATTCCTAAAACCATATTACATCAATACAGAGTGAGAGAGAGAGCGAGAGAAAGAACACAGGCACCTAGACAGGTTAGGAGGACCTACCTGGGTGTTAGGGTGCAACTCACCTGAATGTAAATTCCAGCCTCTCTAGTTACTAGCCACATGACTGGACCAACCAATTGACCAAACTGATGGGGATAATAACACCTAATGTAGGAACTAAAGACCAATCGCATAGGAACTCCTCAGCGAGCAGTAAACTAATATTTCTCTTTTATTACATTATCGTCTAGCATTGGTATCTTTTCATAAACAGAGTATTGAAAAAATCAATTAGACTTTCTCAGTGCCTATTGGCTACCTACTCAAAACACAAAGACATTTGTCAAATCACACAAGAACAAATGGAAACAAATAGAAACATTTAGATATCTGAAACTTGTTTGTCCTTTAAAAAAAAAAAAATCACACACAATGGCATCTCACATGAAAGTGTAACTCCCCCCAGAGATGCTCAAGACCAATGCCTACCATGCTTGGTAGTTACCAAGAGTCCAAAACAGAACAAAACCAAACAACCTCCTGCAAAAACAAAACAAACAAACCAAAAAACCACCCAAGGAATACCGGTTGGTGCTGATATTGCAAATATAAAGGAGACATGAAGAGCTAACATAAATAAAATGAATAGAACTCCTTTTCTTAAAAAAAGAAAGAAGTTGACACTTTAGGAAATCTGATTAGGGGCTGAAAGGAGAAATCATCACACCATATATAATATGGGTAGTCCCTGAAATGGGATTAATAGAGTGGAATAAATTGTGGGTTGAGAAAGGCCCAGCTGGAACATCAGTATCACAATAGGGACAGCTGGGGAGTTGGTCCGACTAGATAAACCACGGAGGAGACTCAGAAATCTCAAATAAAGATACGAGACTGCCTTCTGTCTATGCTCGGAGTTGGGTTTGTTTTCTTAATTTGATATTGCATGCTTTAAACTAAAACCTATACCACGACTTAATTTTAGAATCAATATTTATACATAACTCTCCCATTTGTTGAGAAGAGAGGCTCAACCTTGACTTAGATTGTGATTTAGACATGTCAGTCAACAGGAACAGCACACAGAATAAAGAGGACAGGAATAAAACCAGAGGGTCCACTTTGCAGGAAAAGAGCCAATTTCTTCCCTCACTTCGTTCTTTGCCAGGAGCCCAGACTCATTTCTTTATCAAATGTGATAATAAGAATAGAAATATTTCAAACAGAATTTCAATATACCCACTTCATAAAGGTAAAAAGCAAAATCTGAATCTAATCTGTCCCCTACCTCCATTCCTCACTCTTCCATATCAACCTGATTACATTTTAATTATGGTCTTTAATAAAAGAAAACATAAAAGAGAAATTCGAAATTTGATTAGTACAGATATTTTTTCATAGCAGATTTTAATGTGTTTACAGAAGCCATCTTTTTTTTTATCACTTTCACTTTGTATTTCTAGGGTTATTTTATGCATTAGTTAAAAAATAACACACACATACACAAAATTAACATGAGTGATTCTTCCAGTTTTTGCCATAAATGTAAAAAAAAAAAAAGCACATACCTGATTTAACTGCTGCTATTGCCTTTGTAGGGGTAGTCACAGCACTTATTAGGTTACATAGTGAGATCCCACTGTTGTTCACTTTCTGAATCTCTGGTGTTTTTAAACTCCACTTTTCTTGTAATTTCTTGAGATATATAAAAATACATTATTTTCAGTCTTCTTTATGTTTTCAAAGTGGCACGTTATAATTCGATTTCTTAAGCATATCTTAAAGTAGTAATGACTGTGGGCCCTGATTTGTGGGGGAGGTGAAGAAAAAAAGGCACCATCCCTGTTTGTTCCCACAGCCCAGGTGACTGTTAGCACTGTTAGTAGGGACAAGCGGGGGTCTGGCCCATTCTGCTGCTGGCCACAGTGGAAGTAAGGTTATTCCCGGCTGCCATGGGTTCCAAAGTAACTGTCAACTGTAAGTCTGGAAAACTGTACTAGGTCATAGCCAAGTTACAGGAGAAAATGTATTAAGAACATTAAAAATAAATGGGAATTCAGAATTCCATTTTATAGTATGTTTTAGTTATCAAAATTTTAATGAATTTTTTTAAACATACATTTCTACAAATTTGGAGTGAAAATTTGCTATAACTTCGTAAGTGTCATAATGTGAATCAGATAACAAAATACTTGCGCGCTATTTATGAAGGAGATAACTTCTATCTTCAAATACTGATTATAGTGATATATACAACCTGGCATTAAATGCTAAGGAAAGAGAAAGATCTTTTACTAAGTATTATGAGAAATGGTATCAAAAATAACTGAAGCTAAGTAGAGATTTAGTAGGGAAAGAAATTGAGACACTGTCACAGTCAGCAACACATTACTACATTTTTTTAAAAGCAAATTAATTGAACGTTTATGTCCTTCCTCAAAATCAGTTAACCCCATGTCATGATTTCCAAAGATCATCAAAATATAGGATACATATAAGGATCTAACTCCCATTAGATATTAGATCAAGAAAACCACCACCAGTCTCTTAACTGTTCATTACTGACACAGTCAAATGAAAACTTAACATTAAATAGAATGATTCACCTTGGTTTCTTCCAAAGATTTTCCTAAATCCTCTGCACCAAAAGAAGGCTGCACAATGGGAACTTTTTCTGTTGTTTCTTTTATCCATGACTTCAGTGATTTAACAAGGACTCGGAAAGCATCCAATTGTTCTTGACAAGAAGTTACAGCTTCTTTTCTAGATAACAGAAGTCATAAAAATTTAAGCCACAGGAAGATGGTACTCCGAAGGACTAATTACTAATAAATAAATTCTTGTTCCCACATCAGGCTTAATATTTTTTTTTTAAAAATCTTCCATGTACAACCTAACCCTTCAATACAGGAGAAAATGTGTCATAGGTGGTAAGTGAAATCAGCTATATCTCTGCTCCTCCAGGCAAGATTCACAGATAAAGTCAGCAGCAGTCGAGAAATCTGTAACCCATATGTAATGGCACTCTATAATGCTACATAAACTCTAAGACTACATAAACAGTTTTAACATTATTTGGATTCGGTGAGCTTTGATCTGTCCACTTTATGGGATGCTTAATGCCAGCAGGCACAGAACCAGAAGGGAAACGTTCACAAATCACCGGCTTGAGGAAAACATAACGCCACCTAGTGTCTTCTACACTACACTACAGTCATGTTAATGGACTTGATAAACTCAGCGTTTCAGGGAGTACAGATTTAAGTCTCCTAAAACGAGATGTAACCTAGTAACTGGAGAGTTTTGATGGGCACCTCCCCCAAGGAGGTTCAGGAACCTCCACTAGGAACCATGTGGATCTCTGTGTGTGCTGAGCGCCGTGGAGGGAACATCCGCGCTCAGCACATGAATTGTGAGGACCGTCACATTTGGCACATGGATGACAGGTGCATAGGCAAGTGTGCACAACAGCAGATGAGAATACACCACGGTGGGACTGATGGCTGATGACCACGTGGTTCTGAAGTTGGATCCATTTGAAAGAAAAACCCCAGAGATTATCTAAGGAAACCAAACACATTTCTTCTGTGCAATGTGAATTAAATATCACGGTATGTGATGGAAAACACAGCTTCAGGAGAAGTACAGACTGGACTCAAAAGTTTTACGTAGAGAATTCTGAAGAAATAAAGAAGACTAGTTGAAAGAGAAATGACTATTTTCTATCTTTGGGGGCATCTTTTATATCAACTTTAGGAAAAGCTGCTGTATAAAGAAAGCCACACGAGATAGGAAATACCCAAGTTGGGGGTCGGGTCTTGGGGTGTGCCACACCTTTTGGGGGCAAGACACAATTGTAAGAGGGTCTTTACCTAACAGATGCAATCAGTGTGACCTGGTTTCTTGTACCCTCAATGAATCCCCAACAATAAAAAAAAAAGAAAGAAAAAGAAATACACAAGTTAAGTCACAAGGTCCTGCATAGGTTTTTAGCTCAACTTAGGTTCATTCTCTTGTTTCTTATTTTTTCATGGACTCATGCCTCATGTGCTACTCCTTGAAAAGTAAACTATTACATAAAAAAGGCCACATTGAAATTGCACACAGTTTATGAATTGAGCTCAGAAAGTAAAGAATCTTCAAGGTTATTTTTGCCTTTGCAAATAAAAATGTGATATTTACCAATGGCTTCAGATGTGGCAGGTTTAGATCATTTTTAGTAAGAAATATCACCACCATTTTTCTTATATAATGCTTTCCACTTTTATGTAAGAAGTACTGAATTTTCTTCTCAAATATCTTTTTAAAGTAATATACTTAAAATAGCAAAATGTTTATCAAAAAATACTTATAAAGTAGCCTTTTGCTTATTCTCAAGTTTTTAAAATAGTTTCAGTTATCTATAAGTAAAAAAAAAAGTAATTGATTCTAATTACAATGCTATCAAATAGAATAAAATATAATTTTTTAACTGGTGCTTACTTTTCTTTGATGGTATCCTCCATTTCTTTGAATTTCTTTGACAAATTATTTGTTTTTTCAAAAACCAGAGCTTTATCACCTGGTAAGCCATGGCTGGATATCTCCTTCAGGAGACTATGCAAAACTTCAAGGTCCTTCTTATGGTCTAAGAATTCAGAAGTTGATTCCTAAAAAGTGTTTAGATACTTAGTCAACACAGATATTGCTAGGTGCTCGATGATGTTCCATCCACATACATGTGGGATCAGAACAACTCTATTCAGAATTTCACAGAGGAACAAGTCTGCCTACGATCAGTCATCTAAATATAACAAAATGCAGGGAGGCTATTTGAAAGAAAATGCAGTAAACTTTATTTAATTTAAAATGCATTCTCAGTGGGTTATAGCATATAAGATAATACTTCTATCATCTGTGACATGTATGAAAAGTGGTATTTATTTCTAATCACTGAGCAAAGTTGAAGATGGGATTTTGAGATTTTTAACAGGAGAAAACAGATCTTTATTAATCCACAAGCAATCAAAATGACAACTGTTGATTATAAATCTGCCAATAGGCATATTAGTGAGTGTCGACTCCCTACTTGACTGGCCTCATGTGTACTTAAGTAGACATACCTGCATACACTGAGACAATTCAGTGACATCTTTTCCTGGCACATCTACTTCAGTGAGAGCCTGAGTTTTCGTTTCCAAAAACATCTGGAGCTTTTCTGAGAGGCTCTCAAACAGTTCTACTTTGGTTTTGAGCTCCTCCATTTTGGCAAGCTTCTCTTTGTGTTTACGGCTTGCTTCTGAAAACCGAACGGACAAGTCCTTCATCTTGGCCTGCAGGGAGGATGCAGTCGAGGGGTCTGTGGTTTCTATAAACTTCTTCACTTTTTCATTCATGGCATTGACACTGCTCTGCCGCCCTGCAATGTCCTGTTCCAACATCTGAAACAAACCCAATATTGCATCTGTTTTATAAAGATGTTTACAAATAATGTGACAGAATTTTTTTCAATGACTACTCATAACAACATGAGCTTGAACAACCTGTGACTAAGAGGGTTAATGGTTGGAACTGAATGACAAGTTTGAGCTGTCCCTGGAGGAATCCCATCCCAAATCTCTTCCAGGGAGAGAGGATAGCAGCTGGCTGTAGTTGCCGGACTGAGGCAGAAGCCGCTGCTACTCAGCAACCCCCGAGATCTAATGGAGCCTGGGGATTAGCCATGGTCCTAATTTTTAAAAGGCCAGACAACAACGTGATTGATCTGATTAGCCTCATGTGCAGCTGGCTGGAGCAACGATAAACAAGACTCAATGAATGTATAAGCCCTCTATAATGAATAATATTCCAGGAAAAGTACACAGAGCCCTTTCTATTCTTCTTTACAGAAAAATAATTTTGCCCACTTGATTTTTCGCAAGCATGACTTCCCAGACTGTTATATTCAGGAAATATCATTTTCTCTTTTTTGTATCCTAAAATTTATCTTAAATCGACTCTTTTTTTTGTGCTTATGAAACTTTCTTTTTCAATGTAAGTATTCTTTTCTTCTTTTTAAAAAGTCACTTACAATGTTTTTACTAATGATATCCTGAAGAGCAGCAGAGTTTAAGGGCACTTGGCCTTGTTCTTTCAGAGAATTTTCCACACTTCCCATCCAGTCCAGCATTTCATCCAAGCCATCCTGCACGCTCAGTGAACGGGTCAGGGTTATCTGCAGCTTTTCATTTCGTTCATTAACAGACTTGGACAGATCGTCGTATCTCCCGACAATGTCATCTAATCCAAACAGATCAGGAAATATTAACTACGAAGTTCTATTTGCCCGACGTCTTTTCAAAAATACACCAAGGTGAATTATAAGATTTTTAAAGGAGAAAAGTTTAAGTGAAAAATTCATAATGCATAATCAGAATACCACCTAAAACCTTAAAAAGAAAAGAAAGAAAAGTGCCTGGTAGAAAATGAAAAATTGAAATTTTAAAACAAGTTATTGTGTATATCGTGTGCATTCAAAACCAGATTTTTTTGGCTACACAAACATCTGAATTATCCTAGAGAGATGAAAGAATAGTCCAAACAGCAGACCTTTGGAATAAATCCTGGCTCCCAGTCTGACATTTCAAATTAGCTATACTTATTGGTAACTGCTTGGAGGAAAAAAAGAGGATGGTTAATATACTGCTATCCTCAACAGACAATACACTGTTCTTATCATTTTTCACAGCTTAAACAAAATACTCAAATACACAGAAACTGCTGATACAAATGAATTGAGAAAATAGACAACAATGAAAGTCCACTTAAAGAAAGTTGAGATTATGCTTCTAAAATATACAAAAATTGAATTTACTCAAAAGTTTAATAACAGGAAAAAAGGGAAAAATAAACTTAACCGGCTAACCACCTATCTTATATGAGATAAAGATGATTTAAAAAAAAAACAAAAACAAAAAAACAAATGTTCTTCTTAGCAAAGTATCACAGGAATGGAAGAAAAAGTATCCAATGTACACAC
>CAUYQV010108961.1:0-25362 GCA_963574575.1 Galagoides demidoff
GTCCCAGCTACTTGGGAGGCGGAGGCAGGAGACTCGCTTGAGCCCAGGAGTTGGAGGTTGCTATGAGCTGTGATGCCATGGCACTCTATCCAGGGGGATAGCTTGAGGCTCCGTCTCAAAAAAAAAAAAAAAAAAAAAAAAAGAATTCGATGAGGGAAAACAGTCTTTTCCACAAGGGGTGTGGGGGCAACTACATCTCCACAAGCAAAATAATGAAACTGGACTCCCAACCTCAGATTACATAAATTAAAAATGTACCAAAAATTTAAGTGTAAAAACTGTAATTAAAAAACTCTTAGGAAAAAGAATAGAAATAAATCTTTGCAACCTTGGGCTAGGCAATGGTTTCTTAGATGATACCTAAAGTACAAGCGACAGAAGAATAACAGATAAGTTGGAAGTCAATAAAATTAAGAACTTTTGTGCTTAAAGGACATCTTTATAAGAAAGCAAAAAGCCAATCCATAGAATGGAAGAAAAATGCTCAAATTACGTATCTGATAAGAGATTTGTATCTAGACTATATTAAGAACTCTTATAAAAAAAGATAAAAACACAAATAAAAATGTGCAAAAGATTTGCATAGATATTTTTCAAAGAAGCACTCCTGAGGTAAATGCAAACCAAAACCACAACAAGATACCACTACACATCCACCAGGCAAGTGGTAATTAAAAAATACAGATAAGTTTTGGTGAGGATGTAGAGAAATTCAGATGCTAATACCTTGCTAGCAAGAATCCAAAACGGTGCAGCCACCTTGGGTAAATATTTTGGTAGTTTCTCAAAGTTAAACATAAAGTTACCAGATGACCCATCATTTCTACTCCTAGAGATATATCCAAGAGAAATGAAAACATGTCTACACAAAAAAATTGTACACAAATGTTTACAGCAGCATTATTCACAATAGCAAAAAGGTACAAACAACCCAAATGTTCATCACCTGTTGAACAAATAAACAAAATGTGGTATAGGCATCTAAGTGAGTATTATACAGACATAAAGAGAATGAAGTACTGACATATACCACAGTAAAGACCACATAACATATATTTTATGATTTCACTTACATGAAATGTCCAGAAACATATAAAGGCATAGAGATAGAAAGGAGATTGGTGGTTGCCAGGGGGTGGAGGAAGGGATTGAGAATGACTACTAATGGGTTTCTCTTTGGAGTGATAAATATGTTTTGAAATTGGATAGTGGTGATGGTTGCAAAATTCTGTGAACATATTAAAACTCACTTAACTGCGCACTCTAAGAAGACAAATACTGTACTACATAAATGCTATCTCAATAAAGCAAATGAATAGTACTTTCTTAGAAACCACCATAAATTCAGTTTTTAGTCACATCTTCCCAATTCCTCTGTGCCTTTAACATCACCAAGGCTATGGAGGTTTGGAGTTTACTGAACTCTTCTGTGGTGGTGAGGCCTCCTTCCTAGACTTGCCCCAGCCCTATGTTCCCTTGGCTAATGTGAAAAGTCAGACTGTGGTTTATTTACAAGATGGCAGAAGTATGCTTTGTAACAAATCCTCATTTCTCAGTTGATGACCCAGACCTTTCAGAGATGAACGGCCATGAGATGGCTAAAAGCAATGAACTGCACCACCTCAGGCCCTTGTCATCCTTGTCTGACTACTGTGATGGTTTTCTGTTATCAGTGGCTCCAGTTTTGTCTCCCACACCACATTTGACACTACAGAATTTTTTTTTTTTCCAAACACCAAAGCTGATTATGGCACTTCTCACTTAAATAAAATCATGGCCTAAATATTAAGTCCAAATCTTTAAGCACAACAAATAAGTCTTTCACATCCTGGCCCTGGTACACCTGTTTCTCTTGAATCATTTTGCACTTGCATCCTAAGTCACAGCTACCAAACTGCTGGCAGTTTCTACAGAACTCTTGGCTACTTTATGCTTCCTTTGTCCTTTGAGTCTTTGCTCATACTGATCTTTTTCCATGAATAGTTTCCCACTCCTCTCATCTTTAAACATTCTGTCTCTGGAAACTGTTCCAAGTTACCCTCCCCCAAACTAACCTCTCTTTCCTTGAGATCTCAGAAATATTCTTGTGAACATTTCTAAAAACTTACAACATTTGAGTTGTGCCCCTCTCTCTGAATTCTCTACTGGTTTGCTCATTGAGGGCATGGCCTGTGTCTCATTTATATACCCAGAGCCAAGTAAAGAATCTGGCTCAGAGCTGAACAAAGTAAATAAAAAACTAGAAACATGAACCTATTCTTGCCTATTCCAATGTGGGTCCTTGAAGAGAAGCTTTCTGGGCTGCTGTTTTCTACCCAGTTCTCCAAATTAGAACAAACAAGAAAAATCACGAACACAGGAAAAATAGAGAATTGTTAAAGTACTTTTTTTTTCTTTTATTATCTCAGATCTTGCAAGTGAGGCAAGGTCTTACATCAGCAGCAACTGCTTATCAGAGGAGGTAAAAGATGGCTGAGCATGCTATATTCTATCAACTACAGAATAAAGTTCAAACTCCTAAGCAAGTTGGTCAAGGCTTCCTATCTTATCTATCACTATTTCTCAGCAATACTTCCACATGAATCATTCACTTCCTATTCTTTTAATATGATTCATTAAAAATTGTTTCCTTTTTACCTTAGTAAAGGTGCTCTGTCCTTGGCCCAGCTCAAATGGTCCTTCTCTACTTGTCTTTTCCTCTACCTCAGGTTGTAAGTCATTACTTCTTCCTCTGTGTTCTCTCAGAACTTTCTGTTCTATTAAAGTAGTGGTTCTCAATCTTCCTAATGCCATGGCCCTTTAATACAGTTCCTGTGGGTCACACCCCACAGGTTGAGAACCGCTGTATTACAGCATTGTTAGCCTTTTATAATGTATATATATAGTATGTTTATTACATTCCCCTCTGAAGCTGGTGGGGTGTGCGGCAGACAGCAGATGTATAGTGGCTGCCACACTGAGGGACAGAGAGTCAACAGAGTTGGTCACCATTCCAAAATGGAAATGGACATTCAGCGAAGGAAATAAAGATAAGTAACAAAGCTTCTCTTCCCAAATAGCAGGACAGGATCTCCTGGGAGTTAAGGAGATTTCCACATGAGAATCAGAAACTTATGCGTTCCAAATGAAACCACAAACATTCCACAGCCCACGCAAGTAGGTCAAGCCATTCTCCTAAGTTTGAAAGTGTTCTGTGTTTTTAAATTTTTTTCCTCCAAGAAAGACAAGTTCTCCTAACTGAATTCCAATCATTTGGGTCAATGTTTTAAAAGCTTGGTATCTTAGCTGATTTTATTTTAAACTTTTAATCCTGAACATTCCTCAAAAGCCTCTGGGGCCAGACACCAAGCTTAGCTTTCAGCAGGCCTGATATAGCATCACATACTCTACATTTTTGTGGCATAGCAGCTCTCATAACAAAGAGAAAAAAGAAAGTATGTTTTAAATCTTGCCTTCCTATGTGCTAAAAAAGTTCCTTTGGACAGATAATATTTGGCTAAACCAAACTCAAAACTTAACTTTCTTCTCTCTCTCTCTCTTTTTTTTGGGGGGGTGGGTAGGGTGGGAGTGGGAATAGAGTGTTACTCTTTTGCCCTGGGTAGAATGCTGTGAAGTCCTAGCTCACAGCAACCTCAAACTCTTGGGCTTAGGTGATCCCCTTGCCTGAGCTCCAGGCACCCACCACAAGGTCCAGTTAGTTTTTCTATTTTTAGTAGAGATGAAGTCTCTCTTTTGCTCAGGCTGATCTTAAACTCCTGAGCTCAAGTGATCTACCTGCCTCAGCCTGCCAGAGTACTAGGATTACAGGCCTGAGACACTGCACTGGTCCACTTTCCTCTCTTTTTGAGCTCTCCTACTCTCTTTACTTTGTCCACACTTAAAAATGTTTCCAGACTGAAAGATGAGGAATACTTTGTATCAGGTTCTGAATATGCCTTGGTAATCATTATAATCTTAGGGTGCTAGAGATTAAAGGCACTTGAGAATGACCCACTTAGAGAAAACTAGCATGCTAATAACTATAATTAACTCCTTATTCCAACAAGACACGAATGGCATCATTTCCTGGTTCATCTCCCTCCTGTCAACTCACAGGTAGCTACCAGAATGACCTTTTTAAAAATCCCAATTGTGGCTCTATTCAAAAAGTGGTTTTCCATTTGCTCCAGGTGAAAGTTACATTCTTTGTGATCCTCTCCCAGACTCCTCCAGGCAGAAGCGGTCATTCAACCTTTAAATATCTATATTTATCACACCGCCTCCTAAGACTCCAGCCCTAAGTCTCTCTCTCCCAAAGATCAGGAATCCTTGAAGACCAGATTAGCATCTAGCCTGGTACTGGGGAGATAGTTGGTTTTCAATAAATGTTTGCTGAATTAAAGTGTTAAAGCCCAAATAAGTAGAACACATCTTCCTATTTAAATCATAATTTCAATCTTTGTCCCTAACTCCCGTGGCCCCACCCTTGGCTCAAAACAAGCAATATAATGAGAATGGAAAGGGAGAGGACAAAAGAAGAGATGATCGTCCCCAAACTGGGAAACATGCACTAGAGTTTATAGATAGGGATGCCACACACCACTACTGCACATCAGCTTCGTCAATGACTTCTCAGTGGCTGAACCTAGTACTTGCTGGCAAGCATCAGCAGTTTCAGAGGAAGGGTCTTAATCTACCTTGCCATTATTACTGTGCTGGGGCCCATCACAGTCAAATATAAGCAATAACTGGGAAACCACAGGGGATATCAACTTCATACCAAGCAATAAAACAAACCTGACCTCCAAAGACTTCTGGAACCTAAAATAAATGGATACACAGATCATTTTAAAGTATATCCGTGATACAGCAGCTGAATCAATTTTTGTAAGCCCTCATTAGTGGAAACCTCTCCAAAAATAAAGATAATTTATTTGGGGATAAGTTATCTATGTAATTTGAATATTATACTCTGTCAACTAATTCTAGTACATGGAAACTATTTTTAAATGTAAATGCAGCTAACTTAGGACACAGTTTATGATTTCTTTTAAAACAGAAATAACCACAATTTTAAGAAGTACAACAACTGCTCAAACAAATGTTCAAAGCTGTCATCAACCTCAGTTTTTAAAAAAAAAATCTAGATAATCTAAAATCATGCAATTCTTTAATCTTTGGCTCAAATCATTTGCAGTGTAGAATGTCTGCACGATAATTATTTGTCGAGTAAATGAATAAATGACAATGTACTTTTCAGGAAGATTTTTTTAAAAGCTGGCATTTATAATGACATTTTTCCATAATTACAACATCAAGGCCAGCGATGTAATGAGATTCCTTTAAATATATTCACTTCTTAAAATTTAACACTGATAATCAATATACTGCCAAAGGAAGTTCTGGAGACAGGAGACTTTTAAGTGTTTTCTTTCACTATGTGAGGTTGTAGCCTTAAGGAGATGCTCAAAGTAAATTAAAAATGTGACAGCATCTTATGGGGATATACAAAAAGGGGACACAGGCATGGTTTATATAATTTCTTAATTAGGAAACCTGTGGATTAAGTCCCATAGTAGAAAAAGAAAAGCCAGCTAGTTAATGGAGCACATAAACTGTGACTTGCTATTTTCCTCCATGAACTTTCCTAAGCAAAGCCAGATTTCAATAATCTGGTGATCTTCTGAAGAAAAACCCAAAAGCTCATAAATTTAAACACTTTCTTGACACCTACTGTGTGTTTTAGATAATGTGGTAGGTTTTTGGCACACAGAAAGAGAAGCAAGTCAAAAATCTGTTGAATAAAAAGGAGACTTGATAGACCTTTCTAAAACGCAATATACAGAGTACCTGGTTACAAAGTGAATGAGGGAAAGCCAAAGTCATCAACTCATTTCTACTAGAGTAGAACTCATGACATGCTCCTGTTATTATCAGGCTGATAATATAGTCAGATATGCCTCATTAAAAAAATGAGTGATCTTTCTTCTAGACATTTTGAGATAGATGTAAGACACATGGGGAAAATATTGAGGGTCTGATTAAAAAAAATTCTATCATTCTTTGGGAAATCATTGTGGATAAGTGATCTCATATGACCATCAACCAGAATAAAACTATCACTACTTATCACTATTCTAGAGGTAACCTTCTTAAGAACTTGCATAAAGACTAATGTGATTTTTGCACAACATACAAGATAATATAAATTCCCCAAGCAGTGCTGTCTAATAGAATTTTGTGTGAAAATGGTAATGTTCTATATCTGCACTGCCCATTATAGAAGCTACCAGCCCCATGCGGCTATTGGGTACCTCAACAAGACTGAGGAATTGGATTTTTATTTTTATTTTAATAAAGTGATAAATAGCTAGATATGGTTAGTAGTTATCCTATGTGCACTGGATAGTGCAGCCTTAAGATCTAATAATTAACTCAATTATGAACAAAATAAAGTTTCCTTTGTTTATTTTAAGGACAAGAAAAATGACATGTGGATTAACACTAGAGAGTGACACGCAAAAGTTAAAAAAAAAAGAAGATTGAATCAGTAGCTTTTTGTGGGAATGTTCTATCACAACAACTCTTGTTGCATTAGAGTGCAGTAATGAAACTGCCTGAAAGGGTAGAGGTCTAAAGGAGATTCAGAAGGAGGGTAATCAATGCCGATTCCAGTTAAGTTATTTTTTTAAATGTAGCTTTCAGAAATATGAAAGAAATGTAGGAATTACAAAACAAATTTAAACCATGTCCCTTTAACTTGCTATAATCGGCAGATCTGCACAGTCCCATTACTTCTATTTGTCATCTCTCTGGTCCCTCTTAGCCACCTTGGGGTCCTGTAGCTCATTTTGTGTTTCACACCTTGGGGTCACTATATGTGCAGATACCCCTCAATTCATGGGATTTCCATTTTGTTGTTCTGATTATTCAATGACACTTAAAAAACATTTTTAATCCTTTTCATTTTTTCTACATTTTCTAGTTAGCATATTGAACATATTTGAAGGAGAAAGAAGAGTATACTTTTAAGGAGAAATAAAGGCACTTCACAACTCTTAAGCACTTCTATGTCCCACAGCCTACACAAGTAGGTCAAGCCTTTTTCCCACCAGCTCTATTTCCTCATTTCGGATGTGGAAATTGAAGTTCAGAGATGCTAAGTAGCCAGTTCACAATTTTGCAGGTGGGCAGTGACACAGCTATGAGATGAGCCAAAATCTTTCCAAGCTTCCCCACACCAATCTCTTTCCTTGCTAGATCACGCAGCTTCCTAGGCTCACTTTACAATGCAAGTTTCAGAAATAAATTCCACAGTAAAAATGAGGGTAACCCTGAACTTTCTTCCCTTAGTTCCTTCTCTATCTGTTCATCTATCCTCTGCATTATTTAGAAAGAAGGAATATTTAAAAGGATCTACAGCTATTACATTAAGTTTTTCTTGCTTTTTACTTTTGAAATATACTATTTTAAAAAGTTACTGAGGATTTAAATCATGACAAATTACTCAAAGGGTAGTTTAAAACTGCGTGCAAATGCTTTATTGAAAGGATTAAAAAAAGGGAATGTTCCAACGAAATGGCGCCTAAAATACTTGTTCCATTAGCAACAACAACAAAACAAAAATTAGAATAAAACAAAAAAACCTCAGCTTATAACTGACCAAGTCATCCCTATCTATTACCTTTCCAAAAAAGCAACTAACCATGTATCATACCATATGGAGTCAAATACATAGGTACTTAAGTACTTAAGGAAAACTGCCAACATTTTATGGGCATAACATACTTTGAATGTAAAGCAAGTAGGCAGAAAAAAAGCTATTTTTCTGATAGGTCATCTATAACCTAGTATTTTTGTACACTAAGTAACCATAATGTTTTTAAAAGTCTTAAATTCTGTGTCTGAAAGTAGATGACCTAAAAAAGAATAGCAGGCTTCCTGTAGTTTACAACAATTTAGTGATTAAGAGCATTCTAGCCTACTGGCTAAGACTGACAAGGTTCCAATCTTGGTTCAATTCTTACTGATTTTGTGCCTTTGGGCCAGGTACTTTGCCTCACTTTCCTCATCTGAAAAATGGGAATAGTAATTCCTAAGGTGGTTGTAAGGAATAAATGAACTAACATATATGTAAAGCACTTAGGATATTCATGGAGGCAATGCTTTATTTTTCCTACCAATCTTCTAACAGAGAAGAGAGATAAATTAACTTTAATTTTGGCTAATGAGAATTTTTAAAGAAGAGATGTCATAAAATACTATATAATTAGTAAAAATTATTACATATTTTCCTGAGGATGTAATCAAAGAAATTTTGGTATAGCAAAAGCATCTGATTATAATTCCTGATACACTATGCTGTCTAAAAGAATACAATAAGTAAACTAAATTTTTCATCTTCTAATGTGCTTCATAAAATATAAAAGAATGGAAAAAGTCCAACAAGCTGTCTGAGTATGAAATCTACTTCAATTGGAAAATGGTATTCAAGATAGTTGCTTGGATAAAGTATAGGATGCTTCCTCTACTACTGAATCCTGTAAGGCTTCTAGAACTTTAAACAGAAGTTTTTTCCCTACAGAATTTATTTTCAACTGCATGTGGGTTGTTATATTAAATTTTCTGAAAGGAGACATTAAAGTATTTCTCCTACAATGTTACCTCAACCTTTTGGCCTTCTTAAGGACTCTTTCATTCCCAAGTACACTAGCTGATCTTAGCATGATTTTTCCTTATAATAACATGATGGAAGAAAAAGACAAAGAAGAAAGGAGTTGAGAAACTAGGTAGAAAAATGCTTCAATGACATATGCCACTGATTTCCAAACAGGGTCTAAGGAGTGGTTAGTAGTTCATAAGAATCTTGCTCCTGCCTCTGCATATAGTAGTCCATTTTATTCATCTCTTTCCTGACTTCATGGGAGAAGAGCTCTGAGAAATCTTTATCCTGTCCCAGGCTTTGCTTTGCAGAAGGAAGGAAATTGTGTGACACTCAAGGAAGGGAAACAGATCAGAAGTCATGAAGTATTCAAGGAAGAAGAGTGAAGATGATCAGAGAATTGAAGAATCTTTGCACTGGTAGGTAACTCAGCTCAACACTATTTGCACTGCAGCACTGTCCTTCACAGCATCTCTGAGAGAGCTTGTCAACCTCTGCCTAAATACTTCTAAAGACAGGGATCTGACTTCCTCAGTTTTGCTTGATTTAAACTAGAAATCTGGGATACATCATAGATTCTTCACATTATCCAACCTTGTTTATTTTCCCTCTTAAATATCTATCAAATCTGTCTCTTCGGTCCCCTCTCCCATTGTTTTAGTTGAGGCCTCCCCTTTCCATCCCTTTACGCAGCCCTGTAATAGTATTCCATTTACCAATTTCTTTTCTTTCTTTTTTTTTTTTTTTTGAGACGGAGCCTTAAGCTATCCCCCTGGGTAGAGTGCCTGGCATCACGGCTCATAGCAACCTCCAACTCCTGGGCTCAAGCGAGTCTCCTGCCTCTGCCTCCCAAGTAGCTGGGACCACAGGTGCCCGCCACAACGCCCGGCCATTTCTTGGTTGTAGCCATCATTGTTGTTTGGTGGGCCCAGGCTGGGGATTCGAACCCACCACCTTAGGTGTACGTGACTGGCGCCTTAGCCGATTGAGCCACAGGCGCCGAGCCTCTTATGCTCTTTTTTAACAGATGAAAAAACTAAGCTCAGATGAGGGCTTGGTCACACAGCTAGTGAAGAACACAGACAGGCTCGATTTCACTGTACGGTGAAGTTCAATTGCATTTGACAAATCTTTGTTGAGTGTAACTCAGTGCCAAACCTGATGCCAAAAACTGGGACCAGAGAGAGTATTAGTGAAGGCGGGTAACAAAGACACGTGCACACACACACACACACACACACACACACACACTCGCACACGGCTCTGATACCACTTCCCGTGGAACGGTGGTGGGACATCCTGTGGTTCTCTTTGCCCTTTCTCTTCTCAATTTCAGATAGGGAGGAAAGGCAGACGGAGAGGAGGGGATAGGTGCTGAATTACTCACCTCCCAGTTTTAAAATCTTCACACTTGTGACTTAGACCCCCAGATGGTCCCTTTCAAGGAATGATCTCTATTTTCCTTTAAAAGGAGGGGAGAGTATGAAAGAGAAAAAACACATTTTGTTTTGCAGTTTCAAGTTGTCCTTTGGGGACAATTTGTCCCTTTTCCTCCCAATCTCTGTGTCCCTCCTAAGACCACAGAAGCGTCACCTCCACCCTATCCTTCTCTGTATGGGGCCATTGCCACTGGGATTCCCCAAATCCCTGTGTCCTGCACTGAGCCACGAGTCTAGAGACTACAGTCAGGAGTTGGGAGAGAACTCAGGGGTCTTTGGCTAGCCCAGAACTCAGATCTGATCCCCTTCACCATCTCCTACTTTTGTTGCAAGGCTGGTTTGTTTGTGAACTGGAAGCCTTGTGAGGGCAGAGACCACATCTGTATTCTTCATAGGTTTACAGGCTTCAAATGAAAACCACCGTAGGCCTTGATACACTTACTTTTTGAGCCCCTACCCAAGGCACATAAAACATCTTAAAATGCACTCTGATCCCACCTTACATGTAATTTTATAGTAAACATTTTCAGAGATTTAAAATAATTATTGTGAAATTATCTAACTATAGTTCATTGGCTTAACTCTGATTTCTTGAAAAGCATCATGCATACTTGGGAATTCTTTGAAATGAGAACATTTAAACCAACCAATTGCTTTCAGATGTCGTGACATATTCATGATTTCCAGATTTTCTAGTTTATGAAGTTGCCATAAGATTATGGTGTGTGGACATTAAATGACATAATTTTAGTTTTAATTTTCTGTTCTTTTAAAGATATTTGGGAGCAAATACATCTCCCCTCTGCTCCCACCTCCCAGCCTTGCTCTGGTCTCAAGCCTTTCTGTAAGACCTTGAAATCTTCATAGACTCCAGACGCTTTGCCTATAGGACAAAGAAAATGAACAGCCTGGCCTACAGTGGTTCCTGTGCTATTGAAGAGAGGTAAGATAGAGAGAAACATAAATGATTTGGAAACATGAAAAAAAAAATACTGACATCCTTCATAAGAAAGAATGCAAGTGAAAATGTGATACCATATCTCAGATTGGTAAAGATCAGCAGATGGGTTTGGGTACAATTTGGGGCAATCTTTTGGAGGACTGTTGGAGTCTAACCCTCAAAATGCACAGTGTGCATCCTTTTGCTCCAGCAATTACGAGAAAACGAGGCTTCATACTGTGTATAAAGACACACGTGGAAAGATTTTCACTGCCCTGAAAAGCTGTGTTGGCAATACAGGACTTATAGAAATGATGAGATGCCCCATTCTAAAGTGGTCCACAGCCAAGGAAGAACACGTGTACATGTTAATGTGGAACAAATACATCAGCACTGTGCTAAGGGAGGAAAAATTAAGGTGCAGGACAATGAGTAGAAAAAAGAAAGCAATATACATCTCACACATAGGTTTATGTTTATCTATATTTATGTACTAGGAAACGCCTAGAAATATTTGGAAGGAGACTTAGAAATTGAGACAAATAATTGTCTCCGAGAGGGAATCTAGGAGCATGGAGAATTACCTTTTGCTTTTGCTCTATTTAATGTTATTATTTTAAACCATAAGTACGTATTTTTTTTTCATTAAAATATCTAGTTAACAAACAAATAGACAAATGCTTGTGAAATAAAAGAAGTAGGACAGGCCAGGCGAGGTGGTTGACACTTATAATCCCACTTTGAGGGGCTAAGGTGGAAAGACTGCTTGAGTCCAGTTTAACACCAGCCTGGGTAATATAGCAAGACCCCATCTCTACAAATAAAATAAATTAGCTGGGCATGATGGTACACATATGTAGTTATAGCTACTTAGGAGACCCAGGAGAGAGATTACTTCAGCCCAGAATTTGGAGGTTATAATAAGCAAGCTATGATCATGCCACTTACTCCAGACTAGCCAAAAGAGTGAGACCCTGACTTAAAAGATAAAATTAAATTAAAAGAAGTAAAACAAGCAAATGAATGGATGGATGAAAGAGTTTTAGCTGTCAAATGTGGAGAAGGAAGGGCACTGCAGCTTGGAGCCCAAGAGGCTCCCACCACCTGGTAGAGCAGACACAGAGAGGGGCACAGAGCACGATGGCCCATGTAGCTGTGGAGGAGGGGGAGGAGGCGGCAGGAGGGCTTCTTCCCAGAGGCCTGAAGGATGGAGGAAGCTGAGCAGAGGGGATGGAGGAATGGTAGGGGAAGGTTTGTTCTAGGAGGGCTGCTCTCCACCCCTGTCCCTGCCCCCAGTTTCTCTCTAGTGTGCATTTCAAGCCTGGGAAGTCTCAGCTCCTAGCATGGTAACCGGCCTATAGTTTGTTACAATACATACTTTTTGACTGAATAGATAGATGGAATCAGTCACTAGTTAATCCAGGCCACAGTGTTAGTCAGTCCTGTTTCCTCTTCAAACACCCTCCCCTAACAACAAATGACTTTTTTTTTTTTAAATGGGATTATACAACTAATGACTTTTTAAGGTTGCCATATACAGCTGTGCAGGTCGTTCACTGCACAATTCCAGGAGTCACCATTTTTATTGACTGGCCTGTGAGTGATTTCTCCTGACGTTGTGGAATATGGTACACCTGCAAATCAGTGTTTCTTCCTCTGAGCTCAGCCAGTTCCTAAGGCCCTGCTTCCTTTGGTCCTTATCTTTTTTTGAGACAGAGTCTCACTTTGTCACCCTTGGTAGAGTGCCATGGTGTTGCAGTTCACAGCAACATCAAATTCTTGGGCTCAAGTGATCCTCTTGCCTCTGCCTCCCAAATAGCTGAGATTACAGCAGCCCACCCCGATGCCCAGCTATTTTTAGAGACCAGGTCCTGCTGTTGCTCAGGCTTGTCTTAAACCCCTGAGTTCAGGAGATCCATCCACCTTGGCCTCCAAGAGTGCTAGGACTACAAGCATGAGCCATTGTACCCAGCCCCTTTGTTCCTTTCTAATTTGAGACTGAGATGTAGCCAGATTTGGCCAATTACTCTGTCCCTTGACTTTAGAGTCTTGAACTTGCAGTATGATTGTGGCAAGTCCCAGAATCTCTCAGGGTCTCGGTTTTCTCTTAGGAGAAATGAGCAAATGTGTAGGGAGAGATTCTCTTTCCCCTTCCTTGGCTTGAAGGGACCTCATGGGATAAAAGTAGAAGGAATGCATCAAGATGGGACCCAGCATCCTGCCCAGTCTGCCTGGCCCTCCCTATCCTTGGGGCCTAAACTCAGCTTCAGAGGGCGGCATCCGGGCATGGAAGGAAACTGTGCTGGGAACAGCCCTGAATGAGTCCCGACTCGGATGATGCCCACTGGGTGCCACTGGGCAAGTCACAACTCCCAGTCCCAGCCTCAGTTTCCTTCTCTGTAGAATGGGAACTTAGGCCAGATCAGTGTCAAATGCTAGATGGAGGTTGTCATGACCTTTTCTTTTTCTTTTTAATTTTTCTCTTTTCTTCCTTCTCATGACAGACATCATACATGTTTGTAGAAATTCAAACAGTACCAAAACTAGTTGATGTATCAAAGGAAAAAAAAACATAATTGAGAATTGCTGTTAACTCACTGCTAGCTCTTTTCCAGATAACTTTAAATTCTGATATAATTTCAAATTTACAATAAAATTGCAAAAATAGTACAAAGACTCTGGTATAAGCTTTACTCAGATTTACCCATTGTTTATATTTTGACTGTCTTGCTTTATTTCTCTCCATATAGATGCATATGTATAACCTTTCCCCAAATTTCCCAATTTAAGACTAAGTTGCAGACATCGTGCCCCTTTACCTCTAAATACTTCAGGATGCATTTCCTAAGAACAGGGATGCTCTCTTACAATGCGAGACTTACATAATCCCTGCACAGTTAACAGCATCAGGAAACCCAGCATTGATACAATACTATTATCTAATCCACAGTCCATGTTCAAATTCAGCTGTGTCATCTTCTCATAGGTTTTCAGAGAAAGTCCTGAAAAAAAGTCAAGAAAATATCGTCAGTTTTTCTTAAAGCCAACATGCATTTAACTTAAAGGATTATGCTTTATTCTAAAATCCTTCTCTCCTCTTTTATTTTTATTGGTGTTTAAGATGTCTCTTTTTTGGTGAAATGATGGTGAGAGTAGAAAGTGGCTTGTTATTTATTTCTGATATTCCTACTTGACAAAATAAAAATGAGGAGGCCTCATGTCAGTCCTCAGACACCTTTTGCAGAGATCCCAAGGTGTGGTCCACTGTGCCCCCTCCCACTCTAGAAACTGGAGCTCACTTTCCCAGCCTCCTTTGCAGCTGTAGCACAAGCATGTGACCTGGCTCAGCCAATCAGACACACCCTTTTAGGAACTCTGAATCTTAAGCAGGTGATACATAGAAGCAAAGATGGAATGTGATTGACCTGAGTGGAAGCAGCAGCACAAGTAGCAGGAAGGAGTTTTTCTGGGCAGTGGATCCTCAGGGGCAATCCCAAGGTCAGTTTTTCTGTTGTCCTCCGTGGTCTTTCCTCAAGATGTGATTTGGGCTGGGGTTCTGGCTGCAGTCCAGTCCTCCTTGGTTCCTGAGCCTGACTGTCCAGCCAGCCTGAGGAGTCCGTGAGCTTGCTGTTGCTTGCAACCAAGAACTCTAACCAGTAAATACAAAGAAGTCAGTATTGGTGGGAAGCTGAGAACAGAGGCCTGGAGTGTGACACATCTGAACTTGATGAACAGTGATTCTGAGGGATGGGCACCCATGGAGGAATCTAGTGGCCTCATGTGAAATGTGGTTGGAACATTCTGTCTGAAGGCTAGGTGGGGAAACCCAGATAGGAAGTCCTATGGGTGAGGGATAAGAGGAGGGGAGAATCTGGAGTTGGGTACTGAGAATTGAGCTGGGAGGATGGAGCTTAGCTCAAGGAGGAGAGGAGAATGGCTTTGCAAGAGGAGATAGCCAGGCTGGGTCACAGCATTACACTGGCCCCAAATATTTTTTGTCTCTTTTCTATACACCAGGCAGTATTTTGGTTAATAATACAGTACAGGAATTTGTATTATGATCCTCATTTTAAAAATAAAGAAAATGTGATACAGAAGAATTAAATAACTTGTACAACATCAGAAAACAGAAAGGGACAGGTCCAAATTCAAACCTCAGTCTGTAAACTCCAACACGATGTTTTTAGGAACCTTAACAGATTGAAAAAAAAAAAAAAAGAACCTTACTAGATGCTCAGATGAGGAAACAAAGTCTCTTCTTCAAACCTTGATTTTTGTTGTTGTTGTTGTTGTGTTTTTTGAGACAGAATCTTACTCTGTCGACCTGCGTAGAGTGCCGTGGTGTCATAGCTCACGTGGTGTCATGGCAAATTCAAGTTCCTGGGCTTAAGCAATCCTCGCGCCTCAGCCTCCCAAGTAGCTGGGACTATAGGCACCTGCCACGACACCCTCTATTTTTAGAGATAGGGTCTTTCTCTGGCTCAGGCTGGTCTCAAACTCGTGAGCTTTCAAGTGACCCACCCGCCTCAAGCTCCCAGAGTGCTAGGATTAGAGGCATGAACCACAGCCCTCAGCCAAACCTGGAGTTTTTACATACAGTTGGCCCTCCATGTCTCTGGGTTCCTCACCTGATTCAACCTGCTGCAATCGAAAATACTTGAAAAAAAAACTTGTGTCTATACTGAACATACAGACTTTTTTCCTTGTATTATTCTCTACTGTATTGCAACTATTTACATATCATTTATGTTGTATTAGGTATCCAGAGGTATTAGTAATCCAGAGATAATTTAAAGGATGTAAGAAGATGTGCATGGGTTACATGCAAATACTGCAGCATCTTATACTAGAGACTTGAGCATCTGTGGATTTTGGTACCCCCAGGGTCCTAAAACCAATCCCCCATGAATACTGAGGGATGACTATACTTCCTATGAGTACTTTAAGTAAAATATAATCTCTCTTAGTACTTAGTGATGCAATATATTATATAGTTGAGTAACAGAATCTAGGGGCCTGGCTCACTCTGTAAATATCAACCCTCCCTTCTCTTCCCCCACCTGTAAAAAACACAGCCCAACAAATGAGCCCTAGCACACAGGTCAGATGTGTCCCCAGTGCCCCCTTTCCCTCCCACCACTCTCTCCTCAGCGCCCACTGAGCCCAGGTTTGTTCCGGGCCTGCCTCTCCTTGTGGGCTCAAGGTTGGTTCTGAGGCAGTTATAGTACCAACATCCCTCTTGCTCAGGATAGATTGAGGCATGAGAGGTGGCATAATTCTGGTCAACGATCAGTGGGGGACAATCCCTGTGGACTTCTGGGAAAGATTTTCCTTGATCTTAAAATGGGACACCAGGATAAGATAGTTCCTGTTATTTGTTTGCTTTTGCTGCTTGTGGACATTGTTGGGTGATGACGCGGTCTCTGGGGTAGTGGCAGTCATCTTGTGACCGTGCAGTGAGCTAGCCAAGGACAAGGCAGAGGGGAAGAGAAAGAGAGAACAGCCTGGTCCCTGGTGTTGCTGGGCTGCAGGAGCAACTTCTGAAACTGCCCTTCCTTTTGACTTGTTCTTTGAGATAATAAACTTCCCTTCTTCTTCTTCTTCTTCTTTTTTTTTTGAGAGTCTCACTTTGTCGCCCTTGTTAGCATGCCATGGTGTCATAGCTCACAGCAACCTCAAACTCTTGGGCTCAAGCGATTCTCTTGTCTCAGCCTCCTGAGTAGCTGGGACTATAGGCACCCACCACAACGCCCTCCTATTTTTTAGAAATGGGGTCTCGCTCTTGCTCAGGATGGCCTTCAACTCCTGAGCTCAGGTGATCCACCCACCTCAGCCTCCCATAATGCTAGGATTACAGGCTTGAGCCACATGGTCAGCTTACACTTTCCTTCTTGTCTAACCCAATGGAATAAGTTCTCTGTTTCTCGTGCTAAAATATCTTTACTAATTTGATATGCTATGACTGTATGGCAGGAATACCAGCCATCAGTTAACTGAGGAAAATCTGATTCCTTGACCAGGGCAGGCCCTGCAAATTCCTTTCCCTGCTGGTTCAGAGAGGGAGGAGACAGAGAGAGGGCATAAGCAGGGGTGGCCTGAAGTCCTGCCCCCCTGTGTCTTCTCCCCACATGTCCCTGGAGAGCTCCCATCAGAGAACCCACTCTGGCCAGCCAGAATTCTGACTCCCATTTCCTGTGGGGTCAGTGGAGAGGGAGGAAGGGGTAGGCAGAGGAAGGCAGTTTTATTTACTGAATCAGGATGGAAAACAGATGTCCAAGTACCCCACTGGGCCCAGGCTCACCCTGGACAGGGGCTGGGCCTGTTTGCAGACCTGAACCTGTCTACCAAACCCCCTATTCCCCACATCAAGTCCAGATGTGGCTTCCTCCAAGTTCTCACGATGATTTTGATTAGTTGTAGCTTAGAAATCTTCATCTTCTAGTTCAATCCTAAACTTCCCAGCTCACCCAGGAGAAGAACAGGAGGACTATTTGTAAGGAAACCTGTGTGGGGTAAAGAGGAGTGTGAACTTGACACTCACACTAGTGTGGGTTCAACCTCAGCCTGGTCTCTTACTAGCCATTAGAGCTGTTGTCAGCCTCCAACAGTTCTATAACAAGCCACCACAAATCTAGGGACTCAAAACAACAGGTGTTGATTAAAGGTGTCTAAGCTTTTTTTCCCCCCCTCTATCACACATTGAAAGAATAAGAGTTGCCTTGGGCCACAGGTTCAGTACACCACCAACACTAACTAAGGAAGGCTGATAAGCAAAATAAAGTTCGTGATATCTGACACCACAGGTAAACAAAAAAAGTCCTCACAAAATTACCATGTAGCCTGTGTTGAACACCTGGGATTTACTCACAGTTCTAAAATTTGGGCAGGGCAGGATGGAACAGCTCATTTATTCTCTGCAAAGTGATGGCTTACTCAAGGTTTGTCCCTGCTCTTCTATCCTTTAATCTTACCTTGTAAATGCTTACCAATTTGCTGTCTCATTTCATTCATTCATTCAATATTCACTGACTACTATGAGCCAGGCACTGTTGTAGGAGCTGGAGATCAGATAATAGACCAGACAAAAGTTTTGTCTGCCCCGGAGTTCATTTTCATAAGAGAGACGGACAATAACTGAGGCCAACCAATAACATACATGGGGTGTTGGAGTGTGAAGCGTGCTAAGAAGAAGAAAAACAGTGCAGGCGGCTCGAGAACGTTGATGTGGGGGCTTAGTATTCCCCAGGGTGGCCAGGGAAGGCCCCACTAAGGATGTCGTCAGAGTGAATCTTGAAGGGGAGTCCTGGGGATGCTCCAGGCAGGGGGGATGGCTGGTGCAAAGGCTTTGGGAGGGGAGCATGTTGCAGGCATTCAAGGAATAGTGAGGGGCCCAGGTGGCTGGAGAGTAGCAGGAGGGGTGAGATAAGAAAGCTGGGGAGGGCAGGCTTGGAGGGCCCCCAGAAGGACTTTAGCATGAGTGACATGAAAACACGGGAGTGGAGGAGGGAGGGAAGCAGCAGCCTCAGGAGGGAACTAAGACTGCAGCCTGAGCAAGAGAGGAGGCAGGGAGATCAGGGGTGTGGCTTGCCCAGAGGCCACAGAAGAGGTGGGAGAAGTGGCTGGATTCCCAGCAGCGTTTTGGAGTTAGAGTGCACAGGACTTACTGTCCTGTTAACTCGCAGTAAATCAATTTAGCAGGTGTTATCAGATCCTCATTTTATACATGGAGGAGAGAACCTCAAACATTGGCAAGGCCGAGTGACTTGCACGGGGTCTGTAGTTACGGGTGGTGTCGCTCAGAAGGCAGGCAGATGGTGGGGTCTGTCTGAGGCTGACTGCATGTAGCACGTCTGTGTGTTCTGCCTCTCTCTGGGTCTCCTTATCTGTTGTCACCCCATCTCCACCTCCTCTGCCCCAAACTTTCACCTTCTACTTCTTATGATTTGCAGATTCTTCATCTCCTCCTAAGCCCCTTTCTAAGTGTCTCTGAGAGCGTGTTTGTGTGTGCGTAACCACTGTAGCACCAGCACACTGTGGGAGTGGGAGTGTATGTTCCCCAGTGTGTGTGTGTCTGGGTGTGTGCGAGGTGTACATGCATATTGCTGCCTGAGAGCATCTACTCATGGAGGAGCTTAAGAGGCTGGACATGTGTGTGTGAACGTGTGTGCAAATGTGTAAATACATGGAAGTATCTGCTCTCCTCTCTACCCTTTCAAATCTGCCTCCATCCTGAAAGGCCCAGGTCAAGCCCACTCCTCCAAGAAGGCTCCTTCCTCACTTTTCTAGGTTAGAGTCCTCCCCTGATGGCCTCCCAGCACCCATTGGTGAGAACTACACAGTCAAGGCTTCAGCTGCTGTAGAATGGATCTGTCTCAGGGAGCACGGCCTACCCACAAACTGCAGGGCATGGTGAGCATGTGTGTGCCCTTCCTTCCCCTGCACCCCCACCACCCCATTTAACCACAGCTGATCTCCTGAGGTCAAATGCCTCCCCCGACAAACTATCATGGATGCTTTAGTGGGTGCTTGGTTGGGGAGGAGCACTGGTCCCAGAGGGTCTAGTGGGCAGAGGCAGGTGGGGCCAGAGGTGGCTACCTCCCTCCCTGTGGGTGGCAGCTGAGCCTCCAGCAGCAGGGGAGCACGCCATACTCTCTCCACCAGCTTCCAGGGCAGGCTTGTTGGGGCCCTATGCCCCAGGGACTTGCCCCCTTAGAGGCCCCAGGCTGCCCTGAGGCCCATCGTTTGCTCTCAGGAGCCCCCAGGATAGGGGCCTCCTCCCTGAGCTCAGGCCCCAGAGCAGTCTATAGCTCCTTCTGATCCAAACCCTTTTGCCTTCTCTGACTCCTTTCCATGACACTGGCTCCTCTGTAAACCCTTTGGCCTCTCCTATAGGTACCAAAGGAAACTTCTTTAACCCACTGGAAATTGAGCCTTTGTTTTTAGCCTGAATTGCCCAGGTAGTGTCCCAAGTGTCAGAATCATTTTAATCCAGCACCTCACTAGCCTGTCATGGCCAGCTCTGTCCCCATCCCCAGGCCAGCCTACCCTTCCCCAGTCCTGGCCAGGCTTGCTCTTGCCTCGGGGCCTTTGTTCTAGCTGTTTCCTCTTTCTGGAATGTTCTCCCTCACTCCCTGGTTGGCTCCCTACCTCCCAGTATCTGTCGAAATGCTGTTCTCTCAGTGGGGCCTACCTGGACCACCTAGTTGTGACCTGCCTGAGCCTGCACCACACGCTGACCCTGCTGCCTCCCACCACTCTGCACCCCACAGCCCTGCCGGGGTCCCCGCCCCGCCGCCCACTGCCTGCGTACATACTGTGGAATGTGCATGTTCTGGCTCCTGTGTCTCCCCAACAGAAATGTGGCTCTGCAGGCAGGGGCATTACTTTGTCCACTGATGTTTCCCCAGTGCCTAGAAATTGTTTGGCCATTTTGGGTGTTCCGTAGATATTTATTTTGGTTGTTGGTGGGATTGGAGCCGAGAGAAGAGGGGTCCTTGTGGGAGAGGTGAGAGTCCTCACCTCCTCCAAACCTGTGGCTGCTCCTCCAGGGGAAGGAGAGGGGTTAGGGTGGTCATTAGACCTTTGGACTTAGGGGTGATGGTGGGGGCAGGTCCAGCCCCCTCCTCCCCCACCTGCCTTCCTCCCTGGAGTCATGCCCTCCTGTACACGTATGTTGGCACACACCTGCACACCCTGCATGCGTGGCTCCACCTCCCACCCAGCCCCTCTGCACGCGCTGCTGACGTGGCTGTGGTTTTGAGGCCCCAGAGGTACAGATTAGAGTCAGGGCATGTGTCATCTGTGGCGGCAGCAGCAGGTAGGGCTAGGATGGTTCCCATTGAAAATAAGTACACGCAGAGCCCCTTCTCCACACCCTTCTTGCACACACATACATGTGCACACGGACAGACAGATGGACAGGTATCCCCCCAGGGGGCTGTCCTTAGACCTCAGGCACAGGAGCTGTGCAGCTATCTGTACTAGGCCTTGCTGTGGTGGCTGGGGGAGGCGGAGGCAGAGGAAGTGGCTGCCAGCTCTCTTCCTAGCATCTGAACTTCCCCTTTGGTGCTCAGCGCCTGACGCACGGGCACCCAGCTTTGTCTGTCAGTTCTTTCCCTTTCATCTTCCATGTCAGAACCACATCCCTGTGGGACAGGTGCCACATTTAGCCCTTGTGGGGTCAGGGTTGTCTGTCCCAGTGGTCTCTCATGCATACAGAGTGGTTGGCCCTAGGGAACCTGTTGGGTCCCTGCTCAGAACCTGCCCTGGCTGCCCAGGGCCTGCCAGTTGCAGCTCAGCCCTCTGGCCCACCCTCAAGCCATCACTGCTGCCTCTCCAGCTCCAGATAGCTTGCTTTAGGTGAGGGAAGAGTGTGGTCTCAAGCTGGACGCCCAGGTTCAATATCACCTCTTCATGACTTAGGCAAGGCATTTAACCTCTCTGTGCCCCAATTTCCTCCCTGGCAGAACTACTGTGAGGGTTAAATAAGTTCATATATGCAAACTGCCTAGCAAAACACCTCCTGTGGAGGAAAGCTGTCAATAAATACTAGCTGTTACCATCATTGTCTCCTACCTCTGAGCTAGAGGGGCCTGAGAAATGGGCTTGTCCAGGCTTTGCAGCCCAGGTGTGGCCTTCCAAACTGAGCCAGCTGCTCTTAGGTCACCTGGGAGCTTGCTGGAGACTTGGAGTTCTAGGGCACTCTGCAGGTCCTAATACAACAGGTGTGGGGTAGGCTGCAGGCTTGCACCTCAGCCTGCAGTCATCTGTGGGACAGGACTGTCTTGTAAATCCCTTGTCCCAGCCATAGGCCAGTTCATCCACAGAGCCCTCTGGTTCCTCCTGCCCCTCCAAGGCCCCTCTGCATTGCAAGGCTCCTCTCCTGTAGGAAGAATGCCCCCAGGTCCTGCTCCATAGAGCCCCCAAAGCCCCTACCTCCTGGAGCCTTAGTTTCCACAAGTATGAAAGGGCATAAAAATTCCCACATCACAGGATTAATGTCAACGAGCTCATGGATGAAAAGTGGCCAGCCTGCAGCCAACACCAAGCTGACTTCCATTCCTGTAACTGTCTGCACCCGACATGTGGCGAGCACCTGTCTCCTCTTCTGGGGCTTCCATCAGAAGAGCCCAGACTCACATCAGGTCTTGGGACAGAGTGTTGACCAGCGTGGGCTCCAGTAAACTTTCTGCCTCCACGCTTTGGGCCCTGAGAGCTGGGAGGGAGCGCAGTGCTCACCACAAACAGCCTGAGTGAAGGAGGAAGGAAGAGGGGACAAGCTGAGCGGCTGGGGCCCCAGAGGAAGCTGAATGCCAGGCCATGGTATGACGGTTCTCCAGGGACCCACCACAGCCCCCTGCCCACCCCACCAGCTGACATCAGTGGGGAGTGCGTGGCCCTGGCTCAGTAGACACGTTCCAGCCTGGGCCAGCTCCCTGGACTATGAGCTATGCCACTGCATTCTTGCAGCTAACAGAGCTTCATGTCCTAGGTCAGCATTGCCCTCTCCATAATGACACCTCTTCATCGCACTCCCAACACCCCACCTCACCCAGGGTCAGCCCTAGGAAATAGCTATTAAGGACCTATGGTGTGCTGGTTTCATATCCAGAACTTCATTTAATTCTCCACACACCCTGACATTTCACAGGTCAGGAAAGTGGCTTAGAGGGTCTGTGTAACCTGCTTGAGGTTATACAGCTTATAGGTAGGCAAGCTGGCCTTCCAGCTCAGGTTCCTGTCTGCGGCCCTCATGCCTGGGAATAAGTAGATGTGTGCTGGAAGAGCGTGGTTGTCGGAGAACCTGTGCAACTAGGCCTCTTGTTTGTCAAGGAGGAAGTGGACACCCAGCACTGGGAAACGAGTGCCCCGGGCCATGCTGTGGGCTCCTGGCAGAACCAGGTTGGGTTTAGAACCTTTTTTTGGCACTGGGTGCTTGAAGGGAGGGGTTCTGCTGGGAAGGATCCCTCCTTCACTGCCTCCAGGTCTGCACTCAGAGCCCCTTCCCAGAGAGAAGTCTTTCTAGAAGTCCCAGCTCTACCCCACGTTGACATTAGTTTTCTTCACGGCACTTATTGTCACTTGCAGTTGTATGTATCGAATTGTTTATTTATTGTTTCTTCCCTGAGCTAGAATGTGAGCTGTGTGAGTTCAAGGAAGGTCTGTCTTGTGGAACAGCACCAGACACAAACTCAATTTTTATAGAATGAATGAGTGAGTGGAGTCAGGTGATAAAGGAACAAGAATAAGTGGGGCCATGTTTCATATGAAAATAAATGTTTTAAGTGCAAGCCAAACAGATAATCCTAGGTGGAAGAGGGGAGTAAAAAGTAATTTAGAAAAGGGAAGGCAGGGCCCCCATGTACAGCCACGTGGTTTGGCAAATAGATTGCAAAGTAAATGGTGCCCCTTCCAATTACACAGTGCTCAACTTTGACAACAGTGCGTGGCACCTCCCAGGAGGGGGAAGGATCAAGCCGTTTGACCTCCTCAGCAGGGCCTGAGGGAGCAGGGGAGCAATGGGTGAGGCAGATCTACAGGTGTCTGTAGCAGGAGGAACAGGCTGTACCCTCCATGAGGGCGCGACGTGGTCGCGGTTAGCAGTTTGCCATCCGGTGTTGTCTTCACAGACAGTTGTCCAACTGGGGGGGGCAGCTGTTCTGCTGTTAGCAATCTCTAGTACCTGGAGCGCCCAGCCGGCCATGGGTAGGGAAATCACCCCGACACACCCCACAAACACACACCAAACACTGTGGACAAAGATAATCGCACTGGGGGAAGGGAGGGCTGTTTCCTGAGCCAGCCGCGGGCTTGGAGGCGGAGGACACTGTGTTCTGAGGTCTCTCCTTGAGCAGAGAATCGAGTGAGGAACCTGTCACAGTTGCGGCAGCCTGGTCCCCTTCCTCCTCCCCAGTTCAACAGGCTGGGCACAACAACAATCACCCTGTGATTGCGGCCTGTCTCCGATGAGTCACCTTGCCCACAGCGAGCCTAGCTGGGCGATGTTATCGCCTCCCCTGCTTACTTAATTCCTTGGTTGACATCACCACCGCCTCCGTCTTCTCCTTCTCGGCACTGTAGCCTGCAGCCCAGCATATCCTGGAAGAGAAGGTGGCGGAGGTCTCTTGCCAAAAACTATAAGGGTAGGAAAATGGGGACCTTCAGTGGCTTGGCCTTTAGCCCCAAGAGGTTTGGCCTGGGGTCTTGCTTTGCACACAGGTCCTCAGTTTACCTCCCAAGAGACATTCCTTGGCATCAAGTCCTGAGAGATCCTTTCCCACCCATGCTCTACACTAATTCCCTCTCTCCTTGTTCAGTTGGGGTTTCCTGCTGGACGGGGGCCTTTATGTAGGCCGTGCTGCTTGCCCTTCGGTGTGTCCAACTGTATCCTTGGATTGCAGTCCCCAAGTCAGCCCTCTGATGACCCCAGGCCATTGCTCCCAAGTTCTGTCTAGCGTAGGCACAGCAGCCTCCCAGCCGCTGGGATGGGCCTTTGGGTCCCAGACTTCCCCAGGGTTAGCCTGAGGGTCCTGCTGGCTTCTGCCCACCTCTCTGTCTAACCACTCTGTCCCGGGATCCAGCTCTCTTTCCTCTGCCTCCATGGCCCATCAACCTCCTGCGAGGCTAAGCCAGCCCTTGGTCATCACCTAGCATTCCCTCTTGCCTCTCCTCACCTGTCATCCTTCTTCATGCTGACCTATGGTCAGTGGCATATAGAAGGTGCCATGGGATTAAGGTGGCCAGAGATGTGTGCAATTCCATCTCAACCTGGTCTCCTCTTCTGAAAACAGGAGGGATGAGGGAGGAGTTCAGCGCCTCTCCCCACCCTGTCCTGCTTGCCCCCCATCCCATTTAAGCTGGACAGCAAAGGGCATGAGACTAAGAGGTCCCTGGAGAAGGCTCCATCCTGGCCTCCTTGGCTGACCCTGGTCCAGGATAGGAAGCTGCCTGGGCTTGGCATGCAAGGGAGGCAGCGAGGGGAAGTGGGTGAAGCTGGGCAGGGAGAAGAGCCAACCCTTCGAGCACCCTCTGTGACCCGCAGTAGACAGTTCCTCAAATGTCACTGCCAGAGGCCAGGGAAGAGGGAGATTTCTAAACACCAGTCACTTTTGCTCTAGTTATGTGACCAAAATGAATTGTTCCTTAGAAGGAAAAAGAAAAAAACACCACCACAAAAGCCAAACCCCCCCACCATGGAGTTCATGCCTATTACCCTATCACTGCTAAACAGATCTTGAGAGCAGATAGCACACCTAAGCCAGGGCACGTTCTTCCCCGGGGGGGGCGGGGGCGGCCCGGGGCCCGCCCGGCGCGCGCGCCCCCGGCCCGCCGCCCGACCACCC